>JBAMCJ010005875.1:0-69384 GCA_037075205.1 Drosophila prostipennis
ATCTTCGAACTTTGACTTTGCACTTTCTTAAGATATGTTTAAAAAAACACGAACCTTCGTTTTATTTTTAAATTACTACTAACTACTATTACTAACTACTAATTGGATGTGTTGACACTTTGGAATTGTAAACAGTTATAGAATTTTAAACAGCTTAAAGTGGAAATTTGTGATTACGCGTTGAACTTCAATTTGACTTTTTAACCCTTTTGGATATCGAATATCCTAGAATTGAAACAGTCTAGTTTTTAAATCGATAACTATTTTAATTATTTCTTTATTTTGCATCCTAGCACAACAAGGAAGAAACTCTTAGTTTAATTAGTGTCACAAATGTAGTAAGTTAATGAAACAAGCTCGTTTTGTTTACAATAATGTATTAAAAATATGTATTCTTAAGTAATAAGAGGACAAGTCCTTAAAAATGCATTCTCTTTAGCCCTAAGATGAATGGATTATTTATCGGGCAGATCGCAAACACCCAGCCAAGGATTGGCACCCAGCCTCGCTCGCCGGACACAAAAGTAGGTGCCGGTCCGCTCAGCCGGGCGCCACCCACTCGGCGGAGGAGGGGACGACCTGTGCCCTTGCAAAAATTGAGCTTCAAGGGACGAAAGACGCCCCCCTGCCTAGAAGCCAATACTGCCAAGCGATTAGCAAGGCCGTTTGGTTTTCCTTACTCATTAGTTTGAGGCACGAATTGCAGACTGTCGGCGGGTGGAAGCTCATGCGCGCGCAGCCAGAACCAGTTGGGAATCGCAGGGACCACGGCCGGTTTATAGAGTTGTGCAGGCGAAATGAGCTTTTGCAGGCGCAAATCTCAGGTGATTTAAAGAGTTTTTAAACTATTCTTTATAAATTTAAGTTATTTTTTGCATTCAAAAATTATCAGTTGCAATCTAATTTTTTCTAAAAGTATTTTTTCTATTCCAAGTTGATATTTTAAGGGTATTTAAAGCTTTTAAAGACACATTTTCGGTATGGTTTTATCAACATTGCTCTTAATTGTTATTAATAGAAGTGACTTTATAAGATTGCCAACTAGAGCACATGTAGAATTCAATTCCTTAGATGAACATTTCCGCTATGCGACCGCCTATTTCCCCCTGGTCTTCCTGCTTCTCAAAACGCAGCTTAATTGTCTAATACAGTGGCACCTATCTATGCAAATCTCTGCTGTATTTTCGAGTGCCCTAGGGGGCTGACAAACGCGTACTCTGATCGTCCCCGATGAAAGTCCCCTAGACTACCCTAAAATACACAATCTTTATGGCTTTGTTTGCTGGAAATAACTGACTATCGATTGTGTTTTTCTAAACCCGTTGACGCATTTGAGGCTCTAACATGTGGACAAACAAACACTTGGCTTATTTCTGCTGAAATATTTGCAAAGCGTGCTTGGTAATTTTTTTTAAAAATTCTTCCCAGGTTAAAGGTCAATGCAATCAATTTTTTGGCTTGCCGAATAGCAACACATTTTGATAACAGAAATCACATTTTTTTTTCGTTTCGATTGGTTGTCTGTGTGGGGTATTTTATGACTAATTGCCGCGTGAAGCGATTCCACTTCACCTATGGAGTATATAGTATAGTAAACGGGCCATCGATAAGGTTTTCTGGTTGCCTATTGATTGCGTAAACTTTGTTTGCTATCACTAATTAAGATTAAGAAAACCATATTCGAATCAATTCCTAATTTGCGTCGACTCGTTGAGTGGTACAATTAAAATAGGTTTCTGATTCAGGCGTTCCTAAACCCACAAACCCCTTCAAAATGGTTCACTTCTTCAATTTATTTTCATTTAAAGAATTTAATTAGCCAAGGTTTTGGTTTGTTAAATAGCCAAACCAGTATTTTAGTGAGGGCAACTTTTCTTTGTTGAAAGCCAAAAACAAAAGAGTGATTAATGGACGTGTGTTTAAAGAAGAACACGTGTCTTCCCTGAGACCATCCCCAAATGTTGGTTTCTTCTACTGAGCCGATCACCTGAGAATTTTCGATTTACTTTGACCTTGCGTTATGAATTTTTGTGTGTACTTAGAAACAAACTAATCTTGGGTAATCTACTAGCTAATGCCTATTCAATTGCATCGAGTGATCGAATGAAGCTTGTTATTCAGATTGACATGACAACAGCGGAGCCTCGCAAAGATTGCCCATTTGTGGGAGATTAAAGGGATCTGTCGAGCAAATAACTCGATAATTTCGCATTCTTATTTGAGTGACCCTGGTGACATCTTAGAGTTGTGGGTTGATGTCATTGCATTGCACAGAAATTCGCACATATTAAGTGCATATAGCAAATAAAACTTGATCTTTGACTGTCACGCTCGTCTAGGACGGCTGGAAAAATGAAAATAGTTAGAGTTAGTTGATCTTTGCTGTTTTTTCCTCCCTCAGTTATTTCTCGTCTATTGGCTTTGCGTAAATATCAATAATTTCAAGTGACGGTTAGCAAAATCTTCCAGAATTTGCATTTGGGCAGTAAGTGATTATGCACTCGAAGATAAATCTTATTAAGATCTTGCATTTTAGATGTTAATTAGCCATGCGTCACTTGTTCAATCCTTGTACAAAGATTTTATTGAATTCAGCCAACGTAAAACTTTTAAATTGAGTTTACTACCTATTTAAATTACTACAGCCGGCCAAGTCAGGTTTCAGGAAAAACCCCAAGTGTGAATTTTAAGGCACGACACTGATCTCCCCCAATCCGAGTACTTTTCCACTGCATTACTAAAGATTCCTACCATTACTTATTGCAGATTTCAATTGCGCGGCCCGCTGATCATATGGAACACCTTGCTGGCCATGTTCAGCATCATGGGAGCTGCCCGAACGGCGCCGGAGCTGATTCACGTGCTGCGTCACTACGGACTCTTCCACTCCGTCTGCGTTCCCAGGTTGGTATTCTCGTCGATCGCATCGCAATCCCCTTCAGCCTTTCATATATCGTCAAGTTCAGCGCCTGCGGGCATGACCTTGATATCAGGCTGGAAACTCGATTCCAGCATATGCAAATGACCGATCACTGACCGATATTCCGAACCTTCTCCCACAGCTACATCGAGCAAGATCGCGTGTGCGGCTTCTGGACCTGGCTCTTCGTGCTCAGCAAACTGCCGGAGCTGGGCGACACGATATTCATCGTGCTCCGCAAGCAGCCGCTCATCTTCCTGCATTGGTAAGCTATAAAGAGCAGCTCTCAATAATCCTAATAAACTAATATATTAGTTAAAATTGCTGATTTTGAGAAATTAGCGTCATTAGCATCAAGAAACTGGCCTCAGAAATGCCACTAGTTGCACATTTTTTATTATAATCATTTGTTGAACATCTGTGAACTTAATATTAATTGCATTATTGGCTTTTACAGGTATCACCACATCACCGTGCTAATCTACTCGTGGTTTAGCTACACGGAATACACCAGCTCGGCCCGCTGGTTCATCGTGATGAACTACTGCGTGCACTCGGTGATGTACAGCTACTATGCACTGAAGGCGGCCCGCTTCAACCCGCCCAGGTTCATCTCGATGATCATAACGTCGCTGCAGCTGGCACAGATGATCATCGGATGTGCGATCAACGTGTGGGCCAATGGCTTCCTGAAGACGCACGGCACCTCGTCCTGCCACATCTCGCAGCGCAACATCAACCTGTCGATCGCCATGTACTTCAGCTACTTTGTCCTGTTCGCGCGCTTCTTCTACAAGGCGTACCTATCGCCCGGTGGCCACAAGAGCCGCCGCATGGCCGCCTCCCTGGCAGCCCAGAATGCGGTCAAGCAGTCGAGCAGCCCCCAGCAGGTCAGCGAGAGCTCCAAGTTCATCGGCGCTGGCGAGGACCAGGCCGCCTATCTGCGCAAGGCCAAGGCGCAGTAAGGAGGCAGCTGGGAGCACATCCACACCCATCCCCATTACCACCACTCCCCGCCCCCCTGTTTACGGCTAAGGACATTTATTTATGTAGCGGTGTACAAGTTGTTTTTTAATTTTAAACCTGGGTGGCACACAGACACACAGGTACACACACACGATCGGTAGGGATAGAGTTTAATTTGTAAGCGAAAAGTGTAACCGGGTGGATAGGCACAGGCTTACGAACTATATATCTGAACATGTATATAAGAAACAGACGAACCTAACCAAACTGAATTCAGGGTCGAGTCAGAAAACTGTATGTAACTGGGGGGCATAGGTAGCATGTGTAGATGAGATGTTCATGACCACCCAGCGAAAGGGAAAGGAATTTAGCTGCTTACTAGTTGTTTGCATGAGTTAAATTAATAGTCAACCTGAAACATCTTAGTATATGTATTTCCCAGCCACAGGTTCAAACGTGTGTTGTCAAGCCCAAAGTCCTTTATGTATAGATTATATAATTTGCAGAATTATTGACAGCCTCTAAATTAATGTTTGTTTTCAGCGATAATTTGCCTTCTCAGGTGGGATTTTGTGTTGCCTCCCAATTTTAGTTAAAATTCTCAAGAAACTTCAGACTCCTGCCTTTAATTTGTATATCACTCTGTAGGCGATACACGAACAAAGGGTACTTTTGATTAGAATTCAATTTGAGTTGCTGGAAAAATGCTTTCCAACAAACACTTTTGTAGTTGGGGTCTGAGAACACTGTACTTCTAAGTCTATACGCATATATATTTATAAAACCTATATTAACGGAATATTAAACAAGTGAAAACAGAAAAACCAATAACGAAGCACTATAAGTTAGTCTATTGTTCCAAGATCCAGAGCGCAAATTGTTTTGTAAAGTAATAAAGTGTTTTGAAATCGGTTCAAACTAACAATAAATGTAGTAGTCGAATGACGATTGATGAAAATTCTGCTGACCGACTGGGTGAAAATTGTTCTAAAATTGCAACATTGTAGTTAATCGCATTCAATCGGTCAGTATTGTTTTAAATATGTGTCATAAGCTATGTAGAAGTTTGGATTCTGTTAGGGAAGGCATTTATTTAATTAACCTGTGTTTAATGCATTTTAATATTCCTTCATTTTCTATGCTGCTTTTGGTAACTTAGAAAAAGTACAGAAAGTCCTTGAGCGTACACAGAAAAAAACAAAATAACCAGAGAAACGTTTAAATTATATTTATATTTGTAAGCGAACGGAAAACGTGGAAGAGCAAAACCAAGAAAATGAAAAGCAAAAGTCCTACTTGAAAAGTTAATTTAGTGTAAACGAGGAAACTGTAACTGAAAATGAAAACGAAGCAGAAGCTGAAAGAGGATTGTGTGAATGGAGAGGAGGATCAATTGATTGATTGACTCTAGCAGGAGAGAGAAATTGAAACGAACAAACTTGAAATTTTTGTCGGGTATACATACTAAATAAAAACTAAGCGAAAGCAAAACTAAAGATTGAGAATGCTAAACAAAAACCAACGGATAAATAAAACGTAACAAACGGAAAAGGATGGAAAATTGAAAGTTGTATTTATTGGTTGGGAAAGTTAATAGCTTTTTACAGGATTTTAACTGGCTTCTATAAGGCCAATGTTTGTTTGTTTGTAAATCAAATTGATAAAACTTGTCTTTCATAAAGCTTTAAAATGGGTATTTTAAATTTGTAAAACATTTTTCAACACTAGTTATTTAGTGAAGTTACTCACCATACCTAGCGGAGTCACACACCGTTCGCTTTCCATACTAGCGCTGCCAACTGGGTTTAAAATTTTGTTGGCGCTCATTTTCAAAAATTTGTCGGTAGTTAGCCGAGACACAAACCATAGGAATATGGTCACACCAAAATGTACGCATGGTACGGTTCCAGTCTCGGCTAACCCTGCGTACATTTTAGTGAGACCATAAGCCTTAAATCGATGTATCGATGTTTTCACCGATGTTTCTCCTCTCTGTCCTCTCTCTCTCTGTAATGACGGAGAGCCGGTGTTACGTATAAATTACACTTACGTTTCTTGGTGATGGTACAAAAACATCGATTGTGGCAAAAAACATCGGTGTTCTAGAAAATTTTAAAACATCGATGCATCGATGTTTCCATCGATGTTTCTGCACCTCTAGGCAACACTGCTAAGTTGGACTCCAATTCGACCAGTCGCCGTGCGTGGAAAATGCAAAGATATAGATAAATCAGCGAGCAACGCTAGCAGACCAGATACAGCTATATCGTCGCGAAAACGAGTAAACTTATAATGTCAAGCGCATCCGCCTGCATCAAGAAGTAAAAAGGAGAGCTGCCAGCGAGCGAGCGAGAGAGAGGAAGAGCCAGAGGCGGAGGCAAAAGACAAAGTGCATTTTCAGGGCGTGTTTTGTGCTCCCCCTGCGCCTGCAAAACTCCCCCTCAGCCTTCCAGTGTCGACAAAAAAGTTTGCCGACAAAAACTTTGCCAACATGCTGCAAATTCGCAAAATTCACCTGAGCGGCCAATGAAATAAATAAATAAGATAAATCGCAAACTTCCTTTTATCCGTGCGTGTGTATATTTCCGTGTGTGTGCGTGAGTGTCTCCAATCTTTTTTGTCTACTCCAAAAACGCAGAAAGAGAAAGAAAATGTGTGCGTGTGTGTGTGTGAAATAAATTAAAGCAAAGCAAAAGGCAAAACGGCAAATAATTGAGCAAAAGGCCAAAAGAGAAGAGCTGAAGAATAAAGAAAAAATAAATAGTAATAGTAAGCGAATAAGCCGAAGGAGGAGGAGCCGACGAAGGGCAGAGCACCGAGCGGAGAGGGGCGAGAGAAAAGTGTACAAGTTGTTGTTGCTGCGCAAGAGCGAAAAACCACCCAACCACCCACTGGCAAATGGGGGCTCAGCAGGGAAAGGACAGGGGCGCCCATTCGGGAGGGGGCGGCTCAGTGGCCCCCGTCAGCTGCATCGGTCTCTCCAGCAGTCCAGTGGCTTCGGTCTCCCCCCACTGCATCTCCAGTTCCAGTGGCGTCAGCAGCGCCCCCCTCGGCGGGGGCTCTACGCTCCGTGGCTCCCGCATCAAGTCCTCGTCCTCTGGCGTAGTCAGTGGCGGCGGTTCCGGCGGGGGCGGAGGGGGATCGGGACTGAGCCAGCGTGGTGGCGGTCACAAGGATGCACGGTGCAATCCCACCGTGGGACTCAACATTTTCACCGAACATAACGGTAAGTTGAAGTGTTGGGAAACGGTCAACGAATGCATGCAAAAAACACAGAAAAAAAATGTATCTTTTCTAAATTTTAATTCAATGATTTTATTAACATAATTAATCAAGACAAAAAAGAGAGAACCAATTTGTTTTTATGTTGCAGAACTGCAATTAATTTAACTTTTTCTGAACTAAACAGTTGTTTGAAAAAAAGAATTTTAAAATCAGGTTTAAAAAATATACTTTTTTCCTGTGTACAAATTGTGCAATGTACGTAAAAAAGCGAGAGGAGGTGAAGACTATGTGCCACACAGCCCCATTCACCCACACACTCCCTAAAATAAAACTGCATGCAGCATCCAACTCAGGTGTAAATTTCATCATAGTGTTGCGACTGTTCTCATTATTTATAAGATGTTGTTCTATAGAAAATTGGATAGAAAAAGTTGTCGTGTTTTCATATCACCTCAGATATTATTAAACTTATTTCTTTATGTGGTGAAATTCTTTAGGGGCTTAAAGTTAACAAAGCAAAACGGGGTTTAATTAAATGTTTAAAAAAAGTTACAACTGAAAATGTTTATGTTTAAGCTTAAGATATTATTAACAACTATTACCACAAAGTTAAACAAAAGTTTTTATTAATTAAGTCCTTTCAATGTAAAAGTAGAATGGAAAATACACCCATAAAATCTCGGTTATAAATATCTTGCAAATTTTGATTTATTTGCCAGTTTATGCTGCACAGTGTTGTTTTTATTGTTCATAAAGTGCACTTTTCTTCGATTCCTCTTCACCCCCCTTTCTTTATTATCCCCTATTTTCCTCTACTCACGCTGCTTTCCAATTGAGCCAATTTCTTTTTCCCATTGCTTCCGATTATATTGGGAATTATTGTTGTTATTGCCGGCTAGTTTCATACTTGTTGTTGCTTTTCCGCTGCTTTTGTTTACTGGAGAGAAAGAGGGAGAGAAGAAAGGAAATGAAATGAAACGAAAGAAAAGGAAAAAAGAGAGAGCAGCACGCGTCAATGTTGTTGTTGTGCTATTTGGGGCGGTTTCAGTTCTTATTTGGGTAATACTATACATTAGCGGGCTCACCCCCGAAATTCGCGAAAAAATTATCCTCGATGGACCGCGATTTCTTAAGAATTTACGTGCAAAAAGAACTTGGCGGTCGGCCATGGTTCTCTTGTAATTGAATTTTAAAGTTCCTGGGTTTGCTATAAAAAACAAGGGTGCTTTTCTCATACTTGCTATAAAAATCGAGTTGTCTGCCCCCAATATTCAAATTTTTATCAAAAAATTTTGTTTATTGATTCATATTGTTCAACATGACGTGCCAGTCTTGCGTTTTTTATAGTGGTGTCCCCGTTAGGCCTAGTCCACGCTTCAGATCCGAATATAACAAGAGTCTCCTAATTAACAGCTGAGTTGTTGTCGAAGGTGTCCTAAAATATATATGCGAAATTTTATGATGTATGTTAAATTTGAAATGAAAGCATCGTGCAAGTACAAATTAAAAAAAAATGGAACGAGTCACAAGTAAAATTTGGCATGAAATTAAAAAAAAATCGCCGCGATTTTTTTTTAATTTCATGCCAAATTTTACTTGTGACTCGTTCCATTTTTTTTTTTAATTTGTACTTGCACGATGCTTTCATTTCAAATTTAACATACATCATAAAATTTCGCATATATATTTTTAGGACACCTTCGACAACAACTCAGCTGTTAATTAGGAGACTCTTTGTTATATTCGGATCTGAAGCGTGGACTAGGCCTAACGGGGACACCACTATAAAAAAACGCGCCTGGAACTTTACCTCAATGGTGGTGCGGAAAAGTGTTCATTGAAACTATTTAAATAAATATAAAGATACAAATTGTTTGAGGTTTAATTAATGCATTAAAATGGTGGGGGACCTTGGATGGATGTGATCGTTCCTGGCCGTCACTAAAATCTCAATCATGTCCTTTATAGTCCACGCTCCACTCATAACATGATTATTTGCATAAGTTTTTTCATTAGACAAAAAATACAATTAAAAAAATGTGACAAAAGTCTACACTTTTTTTATAGGAACTCATTTAAGCAATTAAATAATTTTATAGGAACTCATTTGAACAATTAATTAATTTTATAGGAACTCATTAAAACTTAATTACTTTGATTGAAAATATGAGAAAAGCACCCTTGTTTTTTATAGCAAACCCGAGAACTTTGAAATTTAATTACAAGAGAACCATGGCCGACCGCCAAGTTCTTTTTGCACGTAAATTCTTAAGAAATCGCGGTCCATCGAGGATAATTTTTTCGCGAATTTTGGGGGTGAGCCCGCTAATGTATAGTATTACCCTTATTTGTTGCTCTCCATCATCCTTTATCCTCCATCCGTTGTACTTTATCCTCCATCCTTGCACCCTTATCCCTGCCACCCGCACAGTGGTTGAAATTGCGACCCACAGCACCGTTATCCCACCCCCGCTGACATATTGCCATTTCCTCCACTTTCCTCCCCCGCATTTTCCTCACACTTCACGCACTCACGCACATTTTTATTTGCCTTATTTTCTCGTCTAATACCATTCCATTATTTGTCCTGCCAAACTGCAACATTTCCCTTCCCTTTCTTGCTGCTTCCGCATTTTCTGTACTCCCCTTATTTATGGACTTTTCCCGTTTCTAATAGCTTTTTTATGTCCCTGACGACGATGTCCTACCACAATAGGACCTACCATCGGGTGGTATTCGGGATTTGTTATAAGGGTTCTGGAAAAATATTTGTCGGATTTTAATAATATGGGAATTATGAGTGGAATAACTTACTGATTACAAAAAGAAGGAAAATATGCAAAAAAAAGTCAACGATCATGCAATCTGTCAGATTAAATATTAAGTAATGATTTTCGGATTTATTTGATATTTGCGGTAATAGAATTTCCTTTTTGCGGTAATAACATTTTTTCTACTGCTTTTGCTTTAAATAACCACAGTTCTTAAAATCAAACATAATTCCCATGATTAATTCTCTTGTCACTTTGTTTGAAGAAACATATGAAACCCTTCCTTTTTTTCGCTGGATACGTATTTCAGCTCCCACACAAATGGCTTCCACAGAGAACAAAGTATTGATTTCCCCTTGGGACCACAAGCTGAGCCACATTTCCCAGATGATTTACTACAATCTATGGATTTTTCACATTTTCCTTGGCCTCTCAACTGGAAGCCGTTTCTTATCTCGCTCTCCCAGCGCCTTCCGTCTCACCAAGCAATTTGTAATCAATTAATGCTATTTATATTGTAATTAGTCGCTTATTGTAAGCACTTAAGTTCACTCAATCTCTGAGCCGAGCTGCTGATAGGACGGATTCCATATAAATATTTATTGGCGCTAGTATTGAGTCATCGCCCCATGCAATATGTATTCGGCCGTCATCAGTAAGCCATTGAGCGCAATAAGAAAATAAAAACGACATTTTCCAGTTTCGTGCGAGGGAAATTCCCACACAGAAATTCGCCAATGAAAATGCACATTTATTTGCCAAACTATCAGAGTGTGTCTCATCCAAAAAGGTCGAAATGGGGGGCCTGCAATTGCCTTTTTCGTGTGTCTGGCCTGCAAAATGCAATTACAAAATTACAATGTAAAAACTGTGTCTGGGTCTGCAGATTACAAGCCAGCCCAAATCCCAAAAACAGAAACGGAAAGCCCAACTCACCGCAATTGTCAGTCCGGGTAGATCTGGGTTTCAAGAGGAGGTAATTGGGGGAAAGTCGCGCTACGAAACACCAGCTCAATCACAGTTAAAACACAACCACACACGTAACAAAGCACAGTGGGACAAAAACATGTCAAATGTAATATGATCAAAACTAGATAAGTTCTCAAAATAAAAAACATTTAAACAAATAAGGTTTAAATTATATAATAAACTTTTTGAGTGATGTTTTATACAAATAATATTTGAAAAGAACACTTAAAATTGGTTCGCAATTAGAAATTCGAAATCAGTATTCGCAAATAGGAGTTCTCAAAATAACTACGACGTAGTATCAATGTTCAGAAGTCGTAGGCGTTGGATGTGCTCGTTGTTGCAATTTCATAAGCGTGTTGTTAGTTGTTACACGATACGATGTAATTAGATACTTTGGGGCGGCAGTTGCATTGGCGAAGGGCTTGGATTGTGTGTCGCCCTGGGAAAATACCATAGAACCGGTGCAGATGCAGATGCCTCAATGGAGTTGCCAATTGCAGTTGCAAATGCAACACTGCACTCTCCAACAATCCGACCCTCTGAAAACGATGGATCCATCGTAGTACCACTCCGCAAACAACTCACGCAAGTTGACGTCTCGAAAATAGACTCAAGTGGGAGAGAAGCCCAACTCCTTCTCTCAAGGAGAAAGAGTGCATGAAGTGCGTTGTCTCTGCACTAACAACAATTTTGTGACAAGTTCATTTGTTTTTAGGTATTTTGAAGCCAGGCATTTAGCTATCTCATCAAATATTGTGGAATGTAAGACTTGCAGTCACAGTTTTTGGATTTAATGCAATATTTGTACATAATTACACTTACAAAATATACAAATTTTGTCAAACTTAAAATTGTTTTTGACTTAAAATATAATCAGCAATTTTTTCCACCGATTTTTAAAGCCCAAATCACGTTACTTTAATTAAGTATGTGACTTGTAATTTGTTATAGGATAATATATCATGTTAAAACCATATATGAAAAGGGTATCTAACTTTATTATTATATTTTTCAAGTGTAGCTCAAATTCCTCCATCTCTTTCGCACCAGCAGGGAAATCCGAGTGTGGTGTTTGGTCTCAGTTTGCTTGACATGCAAGCGGCAAATTATGAGACGGGGCAAATGAACTTTTCACAAGGCTAATGGGTGGAAAAGGGGGCGAGAAAAGGGGGCGGGCCAGGTGGCAAACAGGTGACGCAGCTATGAGGGAAAATTGTTTGCTCTTTGGCTTTACGAACCACCTCACCACCCCAAAAATATAAAAAAAAACAAACTCGGAATAATGTACCAGTCGCATAAATATTTCTTCAATGATTTTATGTGCTTAAACATAATTGTCATAATAATAAAGCACTCAGAAAAAGGGAAATCGCGGGGATCGAAAGGGAGGGGTTCCACATATCGGAGGCGTTGTCTCCATTACCACTTTGTACCACAAGTCTTTTCTCTTTCGCGGCTGCATTTCTATTATTAGCCCCAAAACGAAATGTGTATCTTCCATGCTTTCAGTTGTTATTGTCGTTTTTATACAATTTCCTTTGGCGCTGACAGAGATTGAAAGTTGGAGGAGTCACTGATCAAGGGGCGTAGTTGCGATAATGTCTGTGGAGGGGTCTTATACTATTTTGTAAACATTTTTTCGAAACGTGAAATATGTGGTGAAGTAATGTGATTCAGAAACGAGATTTAGAAATGCGTCATATTGGGATAACATAATGTTGATAAACATTTAAAAAATGTATATATTTATCTTATGTCATACTTAGTCGGTTTTTCCTCTTAATATTTTGAATTTGAATGTGCTGTTGCTGGTAGATGCGATTCATAATTAAGTTATTTTCTGGATCGAGGGAATACCATTTGGGTTTATACCATCCCATCCCCGTTGTCTGACCTTTGACCGCGCCCCTGACTTTTACTGAGGCAGCCACAAAGTGCACAACTCTTCGTGAGGTTATTTTGCATGGGCGCCCTCTCTTTCTGTCGCGGTATTTCACCAGGCAAGATATATATAGTTTTTGTGTGGCTGTTCCTGTTTTCGATCAAGCTCGTAAATCCTTTCGTGCTTCATTTTCTTTTCGATTTCGGCTTCTTTTTGTTCTTATTGTTGTTTCCATGATTGTATGGCTCTGTGCTTTGATGTTTTTTTATATACATATATTTTTAGACCCGGGCGCTACCATTTCGAGTTCCAAAATATGACCTCTCCCCTCCTTTTTTCCCTTTTGCACCCACCCACTTTAATGGGCGTGTCAATCGAATAGGAAAAACAGAGTAAGTACAACAGCTGTTCAAATTCCGATTAGACAGTCGCCGAACAGCTGTCAGCGGTGGAATAACAGTAAAGGTCTATGTTTAGTCAGCTCTCCTCAATTTAAAGAATTTCTTTGGCTCTATTCATCCGAAATTTAAATTCCTCAAGAAATTAATCCATTAGGAACTTGAGCATTCCGATGGCTTTACGATCTGTTTATATGGCCATAGATCATCATAAATCTGACATCACCATAACTTTGAAATAATTTCCCCGATCAATTTAAAGTCTATTTTCCTCAGTCATGTGACATTAAGTTTTTGTTGATTGCTTAACTTGGGTTTTATGTAATTTTCCCTCGTCTTTATTTTTCAAATTTCGCATTCCCAGTGGACCGTTTCCGGGGCCACGCCCCAAAGTTTCCGCCCCCGAAACTCTGGCCCGCATTTTACTTCTGGAGTCGTTTTCCCCCGAGGTCTTTCGCCCCATTGAAAATTGTTTGCATAAATTAGCTGACGAAAAAGAAAGAAATTGGGGAAAAACAAACATAATTTGTAGAAGAAAATATATATTTCCAAGGGGGAGTACGGATGCCCAAAGTATAACGGCAACTAATTAGAAGCCAAAGAGGTTTCTTTCACCCCGATTCTCTATTCATTTTTCAGCTTTGAGGTCAGAAGTATTGACGCCACTTGATTGATTGATTGACACTATACTGCATAAAAGAGTTTTTTTATTCTGTATCGATTATGAACAGCACTTTTTGGGGGAACCGCCGCACTTGATGTATTTATTTATATACGTTTGTTGTGCTCAACTTGCAATCCCCAAAGGCAAACACCAATTCCCTGTGCTTTGCCCCCTTTTCCATATATTATTTATTAAATTGAGTGATTTGCCCTCTCGCTCGCTCTGTCGCTGTTTGTTAAACAAGCCAACAAGGTCAAATAAATCAGCAAATAAAACTTTTCTCTTTTTTTATATTATTATTTATGTTTATTGCACCCAGTGCATGGTACAAACATAAACAATTCCACGCGGAGAACGAATACAGTAGCTTATCTTTCAGGGGAAATGTTAGTAAATACTTTTGATAATATTTATTACGTTACTGAGAGTAAACATAAAATAGCGTTTGAATGGTGAGCTTAGGGTATATTTTAGCTCTTGAGAACCGGAAATAAACTGTTTAACTACGTAATTTTCATTTCCTAATCAAATTCTATATTAAAAAGCAAATATTGAATGTGATAGATAGGCCACAAACCGTATTCAAAGGCTCTAATTTCCCGAGTTTCCACCGTGGAGCATAGAATGTGATTGGAAACCTGTTTCTGGTTCTTGTCGTGGCGGGAATTGAATCCATCATTGAGCCATGAGAAGTATAAGAAATCGGATTCCGATTCCGATTCGGCTGCTCTCTTCTCGTTCTCAGTACCTGTCTCTATCTCCAGGTTGAATTGCATTCGCTCCAATCACGTTCGCAATTGCAACTGTTTATGCGATCTTATGGGTTCTTCGGGGGGCCAACAAACATATATAGATACATAGGTACATATGGCGAGGGGGCAGGTGGGTGGCCAGGGGGAGTCAGGGGGCCAGCATGGCACGTTCACAACTTTGAATCTCCGACTTGCAGTGACTTTTATATATTTACACCCATATAGACACCTTTAGTTCAAGCTCCAGATTGCGAGGTGCAGCATAAAATAATCTCTGCAGCTGCAGCAGGTAGATTGAATTTTTTCTCCACTTTTAGGTGAGGCATAATCTCCTAGAAGAGGAAGAAAAGGTTGCACAAATGAAGTGTGAAATGAATGAAGTGCAAAACATTCGCACAAATAGTGTAAGGGAAGAAGCAGCATTGAGTTGTGTAATTGAGCCGTAAGCTGCTTATTCTTATTCAAAACTTTAATGAGGGATTTAAAGCAATAATGTGAAAATCATGAGAACTAGTAAAATGTTTAAACAAAGTAAATATTTTAAAGCAATACAAAGTTAGAGTTTTTACGTTTATTCTATTTTTTGTTTTATTGATTGAAAGATTATTATTAAAAAATTATCGATTTTATAAAATTTTCTCCGATTTGCTATTTATATTCCCTAATTGATTTTTGGACACCCATTTCACCCATTATTTTGGCCCGCTTATTAGTTTTCTCTCCAAAAAACCATTAAAATAGACAGCTCTGAATTTTATTTATTTTCTTTTTGCACCAAACAAATTAAGAAAATTGCCAACCGTTTAAATAGCGAAAAGAAAATAAATGTGTGCAAAAGAAAAAGCATGACAAATGCAAGTGCAAAGAGAAAGAGAAAGAAGGGGAAACCTGTTTGATTTTTTTTTGTTTGCCGGTGGGAGCCTAACAAAGAAATGCCTCCCTCTCTTTCTGTGAGCTCTTGCTATCCTTTTCACTCCTTGTACACCCATCTCTTTCTCGCGGTGGTCAGTGAACCGTTGGCCGAAAACATGAAACTGCCAAAAATATGCCTAAAAACAGATGATAACCAAGAGTTTGAGCCGTTAATTTGGACTACACAAAAGCGATTTTATATTTTGTTCATAATTTATGCGAATTTTAATTCATTTAATTGCCTTGCCGGCTTTCGGTTGTCACTTCCTCTCGCTCTCTCTCTGTGTCTCCACACTTTCGCTTCTTTTCATACTCTTTTTAATAGGGTTTTCTAATTGGCAGTTTCGATATGTCACCTTAAATTTATATAAACAAATTCAGCTCTCTAAATATCAAGGTCTTTTTGTAAGTAAATCTATAATCAATTATAATAAAATATAAATGTTTGTTTATTTAAGAAATATTTTAGTGGTTATATCATACAAATTTTCTAGAAATAAATTTAATTTTTAATCGATATGGCTGTAGAGATTTTGTTTTTATAACAGGAACCAGTCATACGAAGAACCTCAACATTTTAATGAAAGACATCAAGGGTATTTGCAGGTCCTCGGGACTTGGTTTTAGGATTTTTTCACGCTCTGCTTGGATGGTTCATTCAGAAGTTTGTTTGGCCTTTGTCTGGCGACGTCTGTCAATTTTTATGCCGTCTGGTAATATTTAAACGACATCCACATCCGCGGCTGCCTGTCGCTCGTCGTCGTCGTCCGTTTCGTTTCATTTATAGCAATTGCACTTGCTTCCAAGAAACCGAGAATCCAGCAGAAAAGGAAGCGGGCAAAAAGGCGTGCAAAAAATGAAGTAAATGAATCACCAAGATGGTTCTTTTATGCACTCATCATAGATCTCTATGCTGTTTCTGCCTTCACCTGGGCTTTAAATAGTTTTCCCCTGTATCTAGCTGCCTTTTCAATTTTCCAGACTTTCCGACCTTTTTCCTAGTTGATTTCGCATTCTGTTCTCACAATCGCGATAAACGAACCTTTTTCTTTTGAAGAACCCTGTCCTGTCGCAGACAGAAAGAAATGAAAAAAGATTTCAATCTGCTGGGCGAAATTTAGCTGTGGGAAAAACTGAATTGGAATTAAAATGCTCAACTCTCTGGGAAGTGGGAAAAACTAACTTGAAACTGCCGCGTCATTAATTACTCGTGCAAAATCCTTATCAATCGTTCGTTCACCTTTATTTGATGTAAAAGCAGTTGGGAAAAATCAGCACAAGTGCTAAACTTTCACTTTGCACTGGCTTTTCGATTTTCATTTTCATTCACTTAATGAAAATAAACAAATCAAATTTCAAAAACAACTCTGTTAATTGCTGACTCAATCGATCAATCATTTTCATGGCAGCCAGACAAAATGTAAGAGATTTTCAACGATTTTACAACAAATTTCCCACTTCTCCACGCTTGACTTAAATTAAAGGCCGAAAAACGAAATCAGTAACTGAAAACTGAAAAAATATGCATGAATAAAAGCGAAAAATAGTTGAAAAGCAGACACCTGAAATAGAAAATCATTAGCTGTGAAAATGGTAATTATTATTATTATAGCAGACAGTCGAGAAAAGTGAAAACATCGACGGTTTTTTTTCGGATTTATTTTTAGTGCGTAATTTGTATGAACAAAAATTTGTTCATTTACAATGCGGTAAGACTCGGGGATTATGTAAAAATTAGAGTTATAGAGAGAAAAGACAGGTACGTTTATGCAGAGAAAATAATTTACTTGGGTTAGGTAGTTTTTTAAAGAACTATAATTATTAAATAAAAACGAGTAAATACAAAATGGTCATGTGACTAACTTGATAATGGTTAGGAATTGTTGTAAATGAACCATTATCAGAAAAACATAAAAGTTCTTTAAATTATATATCTCGTATTTTTACGTGCACGTAAAAAGATCGCACCCAAAATAGCTCCAACCACTTTATTTCGGGGGAAATTCGGTGTCATTATCCAACAATTAGCCGGACAAATGAACGGATATGCGATAGACGTGACCGGCGGGTTACGTAAAATGGTAAATTGCGACAATGACAAAATGATAGAAACGAAGGGGGAAAATTAGAGAAACCAGAGAAGGGACAACCGGAACCCAAGGAAAATTGCGCACATTAAAAAGCTTTTAGGCCAGCTGCCATAAAGATAATCAAATTTAGTTTGCCGAGTGCCGAGATTACATTGATTGGGTAGGTGGAAAATACATATTTCTATATATTTACCACTGCGAGCGGAACACTCACCGATAATTACACGCTTGGGCAAACGTACGAACATTTAACTTGCACTTTGATCTTTAAATTTTATTATTTTTGCCTTCTTTCGGTAGCTTTCAATTGAGGAATTACGTAAAATTCCGTAAAATTCAGTGACAAAGGTTAATTTGAAGCACGCTTTCGAATTAAGATGGAGTTTCCCAAGGTTTCATCTTTATTTTAGAGTTGAATATGCCTTTACAATTCCTGACCAATGTGAGTTTTTCCGCCCACGCACTTAAGACTTCTTTTTGTGGCTGTCAACTTTTCCCATGCCTTGAGTGTAGAGAAAATAATTCTGAAATTCCATCTTTGTATCCGAGACTTCCTCTTCCATCTGTTATTTAGACTTTTATCTCCCCCTGAGAGCTTCTCAGATTTGTTTATCTAGAACTGGAAAAAAGAACACATTTTTATGGTCAAATGCTTTTAATCGCCTGCTCAAATTTATTATCTGAAATATAGATGCCCACGCAAAATGTTTGAGAATGTTTCCCTGCCAACTGACATGCAAATGAATAAGCGCAAATATCTAGGAAAAAAGCATGACAAATGCCTGTGCTCTTCCCGGTTGGCCATAAACAATAAGCCATAAAACATAAACAAAACAAAGCAGAACAACGCCGGCAGACAGAAAAAGGCAGGTCAAAAAACGAAGGAAGAAAAACCAAACAGAAATCCAAAATAAAAAGAATCATGAATGAATAGCGTGTGTGAATTTGAATTGTCTTGTTCATAGAAAAATGTACGGTGGTCAAACCGAAAACCTTGAAATTATTACAATTATATTCTTCTGGAAGTGGTGTAAAAAATGTGTGTAATGAACAATTATTTTTTTGTTAAATTTAAAAAACGATAAAAGTGTGCCACTCTTAGTTTAATTTGTATGTAAAATTTTAAAAATATCTGAAATATCTTTAGTTTAATTATTTACATGAAAATTGCATAAATAAATGGATGGTATGAAGCTTTAACAATTAAATGGTAATCTTTATTGATGGCAGATTATGCAAAACGCAAAAACACATCTGAGTTGTGCTGCTGATACCTCTGATGATAATCAAAACCACCTTCTAGATAACTCGTTTTCACCACTGTGCCCGCTGTCTATGCCGAGTGAGTCATTCACTCGACACTCGCAATTGAATTCCGACTCTTTGGCCAACGCGTCGTATAAGCAACTTTTCCCTCCTCTTTGGGCTCGTTCTGTTTGTCATTTACATAGCCACACAAATTGTGCATGCCAATGGTTTTTGTGCCTTGTTTTGTTTGCTTTCTGGTCATCGTCGACAATTAAAAGTCAATTTCATTCACACTAGACAATGGAGGCTCAGAGGCCCTTGGTCACGTGATAATGGATACCCATTTCAGGGGCAGAATGGGTGAAATTTTCCTGTGAACCTTGCAGTCTGTAATTGATAAAGTTGCCCGATACCAAGGGCCTAGATTCCGTACGAGATAACTTTGAAAGAAACTTTCCCCCGACTGTAATAAAAATCCATTGAAAAGCAAAAATGTTGCAGCTTTGTGAACTTTGTGGCAAGGACAGCAGCAGCAATGCACATTCAAGGGGACCTGGATCGATAGGACCTTCTCCACAAAGTTGCTACCTTTCATAATGCCTTCTAGGGATACCCTGGAAATATTCCTTATACAATATAGAACTATAGGTTCTTATTTAATTTTTGAAAAATAAAGGAATTTTTGTAGGTTCCTTATATATGTGAGAAACTTAGTAAAAACTGTACAATTTGTAATTTTAAAAATTTGTTACAACGTTTCGCACACATAGTTTTTAAAGGGTAACTGAAGCTTCGTTTCGTTGTCATGTTCAGGATCCGCCCATTCATGTGGTTTGTCGCAGCGTTTGTCCTTCACCTTATCCCTTTTATCGCCACCCCATTTCCCTGGGCCTGCATTTTGGGTCCTCTTGTGGCCTCGATGCTGGCATTCAATTAATTTGCTGGCGGTGATGCGATTTTATGGATGACACTCATCGCTCGGCTGTGGCGGAAAGGTTTTCATTATTGATTTTTGTCCCACCTTTTTTCGCTCCGTCTCCGTCTCACTTTAATATGTATTTATTGCACTCACTTGATTTCCATCAAGTTCTTGGCAAATTCAGGCCTCAGGGAATCTGAAGGATGCACTTAGAAAAATTAGGAATTTTTTAATTAGGTTATTAATTTCTTTTGAATTAAATACAATTTCTCGATTATAATCGACACTTTGTTTGAAAGTCTTGTAGTAAGCATACTAAATTTTAAGTACCTTTTAAGATCTCTGGAAATAATCGATTGAGAATGAAACATATAAACATATGAACATATGAAACAAACAAACTCTCTTTACGATTACTTTTTATAAGTAAGCAGTTAGATTGCAGTTTTTTCATTTTTATTTTCAAGTGTAAAGTAGATCGACTGCTGCGTCACACGTCACATTAGGTTGCATGTACCCCTCGACTTTGGTCCTTTTCCCCGTGGACTGAGACCCAGCATAAGGAATCCTTAGAAAAGTGGTAAATTTGCCGGTGGCCAAGGGGGAAAGTCGAGAGGGGTTCGTGCGCGGAGAGTTGCCTTTGTCAGCGAAGGGTGGATTTTGTATTTAGCATTTTTTCTTTATGCCCTTCGCCAAGTGCAGGGCCAAGTCCTGGCCAACTCCGCACCCCGGCCACCCCTTAGATCCCTGGACCCTCCGGCTCTTTGCCTTTACATAACTTTCCTTTTGTTCTCGCATCTTCTATTTCACTTTTGCCATCTCTTTTGCGCTGCTTGTAGTTTTTTCGCACAACATTTTTTCGCACTTGGATGCAAGGGGAGGAACTTGAACTCAACCCTAGGGGTGCAGAAAAAAAAACTAATTAAATTCTTTCACATTTTTTTCCTGCATTCCCTACAACTTCTTGTTTGCCCTGTCACTTACCAGTTGCTTATTTCTCATGTCAAAATGGGGAAATTACACGGGAAACTTAAATTCCCAGATAACCATATGCTGCTCTCGAAACTTGGGCAGGGAAAACTTTGGCTCTTTGGCTTTGTAGGTTAATTTCTTCATGTTTCCCTAACCAGCTTCGGTTTCTATTTCTCTTCGGGGCGTATTGGCTGCTCTAATCGGGTCTGCCAGCTTAATGATCTCAAGTTCCGTTCAAAAGTTCCGCTTCAAAAGTTATCATTAGGCCATACAAAGTTGAGAAAATTCATTATTTCTTAGTATTTTATGTGCAGAGAGGAAAAAATTACTAGAAATGTAGATATATTTAATTAATATTTTTTTTAAATATTCCTATTTTTTAGTTTGATTTCCTGAGTGTGTGTTTGAGTTTTTTCCCCTTAAGTTAATCAAATTGAAAGGCAGAAAAAGTTGAAATCAAACCCCCGAGAATTACCTCCTATTTTTCACCCCATTCTCCGACGTTGCAACGGAAGCCAGAGAAATGACTAATTAAATTTACACCGTAAAAGTTTATTACTGCTGACTGGCCACGCCCCCTGCCCCTGTATGTATGTAGTTACTACAAAGATATATACATACATACGTCTGGATGTCTGGCCAAGAGGCCAAAGGCAAAATGTGAATGAAATACGACAAGTAGAGTAAAAGGGTGATAAAAAGGGGAGACGAGACCGAGGCCAACTGAAAATCCCTGCCAGGTTAAGACACAAAAGCCCTTGAGCTGAAAACACAAAAATACGTAGGAAAAACAAAGCTAAAATAGAGTAAAAAAAACAACATAGAACTAAAGCGAAACGTGCTGAAATGCAATGAGCTGAAAAACGAGAAAAAAAAAGTCCCATACAGTGCCACAAAAATCAAACCCACAGAATAAGTGCATGAATGGATGTGTAAATGGTTGACAGACTGAGCGAATGAAATAATGAATGAGCAGTTGAAAATGCATTGCAATAAATCACACATGGAAGCTCGATTTTGTGTGGAGAAGAAACCCGAACAGAAGCATTATATCTACAGATAATAAATGGCAGACACATCAAGTTTAATGCTCGCCGGACAGACCATCAAACAAAGGACGGATGCCGAGGAAATCTCAAGAGACAATTCGCAATGAGTAACTGTTAGAGCCAAGGCTGTGATGAAAAGCTTTTCAATACTTGATTCAGGCTACATATAGTTCTATGTTGCAACAGTAGATGCCAAATAGTTGGTCAAAATAGTTAATGTTGAAATATATATAGATAACTCGGTTGTGCCTTTGCTCTAAGTTCTAAAACTTGTTTTCCCAAGTAAATTAATATTTTACCTACTAAAATAAATAATCTAAATCTACTTTTACTTTAAATTTAAACAAATAAATAAAAATAAACAGGGATTTTAATCGAATAGTTCTAGTTCCCCAGGAAGCACTGTATCTTGTTGTATCGTTACGTAGTTTTTCGAGGGGACTTCAGCTGCTGATGCGGCTGATTTCAATCTGTGCTTACTCAACACACTTACCGTTAAGTCTTTGAGTAGTTGTGGGTGAAAAGTGGGTGGCTTCGTGGTTTTGGGGGAGGTGCACCAGTGGGCGGGGAAGCGGTACCGCGCATCATTTCACTCGTAATCAGCCCTCAGCTCGAGATGCTCCAAATTCACGCTAATAACCTGCATAAGCAGTCGCTAGATGGCGGATGTGCATGGCTTGAGACATGTCCCTATAGCCGTCTCTTTCTTTATCCATATTCCCACCTCTTTCTCTTCCGACATGTGTAGAATTTTTGTGACTTTAAAGTTCATTGGACCCATTCCGCTTGAGCAGCAGCTTAAGTTCTCTGAATGGGGCATATATTTCTCTGTTCTTTCCTCCTCACTCCCCATTTTTTTTTGTCAAATGTCTAGGGGGCGTGTCACACTCTAAAAAAATAATATAAACTTAACATAATATAACAATTGATGTCAGTTTCACTGAAAATATTTAATAAATCAGATTAATTTTGAACCCAACAAACTATTTTTGAATCTAAATACATTTTAAATACTTACTTAGGGCCATGTTTATTTCCAGTGTACACACACTCGCATGTTACGTTTTCCAGAAATACTGAGATACTTTTCACTTGGCTGAGAAATTACAGCACTTACTGAAGCCATCATCTGGCTGCTGTTGTTATTACTCTTCTTCTTGTTCTGGCCGGGTCGCTAATTGGCCTTTCTGCGGTTGCAAGACCCTCTAATTCTCTAATGCCTCTCCGCTTTTGATGTCATCCATCCGCTAACTGTATATATAGATCGCTGTACATGTACTTCTTATATTACTTACCTAGAGTTATGACTAAGATAATTGTATTTAATTTAGTTTTCTTTTTATTTTGTTTTGTAAACACTTTGTTTTGGAGCCTCATCGGAATTCCATTGTAGTTCATCGCATTTGCCGCCCATCGTTATTAGATGATAACATCAAAAACTGCCTGCTCTATCCATAGATAATTCTCAAGTCGGCTGACAAACTGTCTCTCACACAAAATCTCTCTGTTTCTTTCGTTTCTGCAGGTACCAAGCACAGCTCTTTTCGCGGCCATCCAGGCAAATATCACATGAACTTAGGTAACAACCACAAAACATCTACAATCCAACAAAAAACCAAAAATACTGAAGTAAAACTCCACATAAGTAGTGTCATTCGTATTGATTAAAGAGCGGTTATATATTGCATTATCATTTCGGGTTTTTAAAAGCAAAGATGATGAACAGTGCCGTGATAGAAAATGTTTTTTATATCAGAACTTTTTTTTTTGAAATATTTTTTATCTGATTTAGATTTGTCATAAAAGTGTTTTTTTTTAAACAAATGATAAATTCACGAAGAAATTTTTAAAAATAATTTCTTTAAAAGTATTTGATATTTTCAGTTAGAAATAGAAATAAAAAAGATTTGGTATTGAATAATGCATTAATTAGGATCATTAAGACTAGCTCGTTATAAGATCTCTATTACAGCAATTTAGTGAGGCTTATGACAATTAAACACTAAGCATAAGCTGACTCAGTCTAGAGACTTTTCCTTGATTAACCCTAAAAAGAACTGAGTCAATGCCAAAGTATTCTCGATCCTCACACCCAGAAACACGTGAGTCACTCCCTTCCGAAATCAACACTCTAAAACTGGATGTACGAGATTGCATATAAAGTGGGTGTATATTGTCATCGGCTAATATTCGGTGGGGGGATTTAGACAGACGGACAGACCACCATTGAAGAACTGTACATTTCCGCTCTAATCTGTCCCTATATTCCCTTTTATTCCCCAAACCCACTCCACACTTATTATTCGCCATTAATATTTCCTGTCTCGCGCGCATAAATTAACTGAGTGCGATGGGGAACCCTTCTCAAATGCGTTACAATATGATTTGGATCGGTTTATGACTGCTTAGCACACCGACCGCAAACCAAAGATTCCCGGTTTCCCAACGACTTCCACTTCACCCAAATTTATGCACAATTGTGTCCACGAAAGTGGAGAATATTTATGCAGCGGAAGTGTTTGCTTTGGTCAAACCAAAAAAAATGGGAAAAATGTAAATTTGTACAATTATTTCAATGGGACATTAAAGCGAAAGTCTGGTTTAATTTCAAAGAGTACCCTATTATAGAAGCTTGATTCGGACAGGTTTGGATCTGACAAGTTTGCACAATCTATCAAGCGAAACTTCAGCATAAAGTGGACTGCAAAGATTCTTTAGAACAACTTGGTACAAGAAAATGGAATTGCAATCAGTGTGCAGACTAGTAGGTACCCTTTTATTTTGAAATATTTATTCGTCAAATAAATTCAAGATATCATGTATAGTTTCTCTCAGTTTCTAAGCTTTTCTTTCTAGGGTCGTAAAGGTATACCAAAAATCTGTTTCCTAGATTGCATTCCATAGATTCAGTTATAGATACCCAGTTGGAAAAAAGAGTGTGGGAGGCGGAAAGAAAGAACGGGATGAGGGGACAATGCAACCGACTGACAATCAGTTAGAACTTCCCACAATAAAATGCCTCGTTGAGGGATTCCTGGTCCACCGCTGGCAGACAGCGATTTGTGTAATTTTATTCCGCTTAATGCATAATTTATTCCATTCCCTCAATGGAGCGGTGAGTTGCAGCCCGATTTCCCCGCTGGCCAGCACTTGCTCCACAAATTGCCCGCATTCCTCGGAAGAGAAACGGGTTTACCTGCATTGTCTTCTCTTACTACACCGAAAAAAGTGATTTTTAAGGAGGATTCATGAAAACGCAACCATGAGCGAGTTTTCATAATATTAATTATATTAATTTGTAAACGGTTCGGTCATTTTCTATTTGTAATAAAATGATCTTTAACAGATCTAAAATAACAATAATATAGGATATCACCTATTTTCACATTTTCAACCGTAAGAGTTATAAATAATATCTTAATCTTAGATGTTGAATAGAATGGAACATCGGTGGCTTACGCTAAACTTCGAAAGAAACCCATCCGAAATATCATATTTTGAACTGTTTGTTAATTGTTTGATCTTCATGTTCCTCTTGCAGAAGCCCTGCTGCAGTCGCGTCCATTACCTCACATTCCGGCCGGAAGCACGGCGGCCTCTCTCCTGGCGGATGCGGCAGAGCACCTGCAGCATCAGCAGGATTCGGGCGGACTGGGTCTGCAGGGCTCCTCGATGGGCGGAGGTCACAGCTCAACCACTTCGGTGTTTGAATCCGCCCACCGTTGGACCTCCAAGGAGAACCTTTTGGCCCCCGGACCCGAGGAGGATGATCCGCAGCTGTTTGTGGCACTGTACGATTTCCAGGCCGGCGGGGAGAATCAATTGAGCCTGAAGAAGGGCGAGCAGGTTCGCATCCTCAGCTACAACAAGTCGGGGGAGTGGTGCGAGGCGCACTCGGACTCCGGCAACGTGGGATGGGTGCCCTCCAACTATGTGACTCCGCTCAATTCGCTGGAGAAGCACTCCTGGTACCATGGACCCATCTCGCGCAACGCCGCCGAGTATCTGCTGAGTTCCGGTATCAACGGAAGCTTCCTGGTCCGCGAAAGCGAGAGCTCACCGGGTCAGAGGAGCATCAGTCTTAGGTGAGTGGATGGATTCCTGCTGTTGATTTCCCTTACTAATTTCTATACCTTCTCCCGAACAGATACGAGGGTCGCGTCTACCACTACCGCATCTCAGAAGATCCCGACGGCAAGGTCTTCGTCACCCAGGAGGCCAAGTTCAACACGCTGGCCGAGCTGGTGCATCATCACAGCGTGCCCCACGAGGGCCACGGCCTGATCACTCCCCTCCTGTACCCGGCGCCCAAGCAGAACAAGCCCACCGTCTTCCCGCTGAGCCCCGAGCCGGATGAGTGGGAGATCTGCCGGACGGACATCATGATGAAGCACAAACTGGGCGGTGGGCAGTACGGTGAGGTGTACGAGGCCGTTTGGAAGCGGTACGGCAACACGGTGGCTGTTAAAACGCTCAAGGAGGACACGATGGCACTGAAGGACTTCCTCGAAGAGGCGGCCATCATGAAGGAGATGAAGCACCCCAATCTGGTGCAGCTCATAGGTGGGTATTTACTATTAATGGCGTAAGATAAATGTTAGCTAGTAGACTGATCTACTTCGATTCCACTTTTCAGGTGTTTGCACCCGGGAACCGCCGTTCTACATCATCACCGAGTTCATGTCGCACGGCAATCTGCTGGACTTCCTGCGCTCCGCCGGCCGCGAGACGCTCGACGCCGTGGCGCTGCTCTACATGGCCACGCAGATAGCATCGGGAATGAGCTACTTGGAGTCGCGCAACTACATCCACCGCGATCTGGCCGCCCGCAACTGCCTGGTGGGCGACAACAAGCTGGTCAAGGTGGCGGACTTCGGGCTGGCGCGTCTGATGCGGGACGATACGTATACGGCGCATGCCGGGGCCAAGTTCCCGATCAAGTGGACCGCCCCGGAGGGACTGGCGTACAACAAGTTCAGCACCAAGTCGGACGTGTGGGCCTTCGGGGTGCTGCTGTGGGAGATCGCCACGTACGGAATGTCACCGTATCCGGGCATCGACCTGACCGATGTGTACCACAAGCTGGAGAAGGGCTATCGCATGGAGCGGCCCCCCGGCTGTCCGCCGGAGGTGTACGACTTGATGCGCCAGTGCTGGCAGTGGGATGCCACCGACCGGCCCACGTTCAAGAGCATACACCATGCGCTGGAGCACATGTTTCAGGTGGGTGACGTCGAGGTGTGGGACGATGAATATGACGATGATAACGAAGATCGCGACGATGCTGGCGAGGAGGCGAGTGACTACGACGGCGACGACGACGACGAGCTCCAGCAGAACAGCGGCAGCATCCACAGCCATGTGCATAGCCATAGCAATAGCCATAGGAATAGGAGTAGTCATAGTCATAGCCACAGGCACCGCCACCACCTCGTCGACGTGCTCTGATCGCTCGAGATCGAGGGTGCAGCAATTAGTGAAAGCAATAATGAGCCACATGGTGCCCATCTCTCCTTCTCCGCTCCTCCGCAGGAATCGTCCATCACCGAAGCGGTCGAGAAGCAGCTGAACGCCAACGCCACCAGCGCGAGCAGCTCCGCTCCGAGCACATCGGGCGTGGCCACCGGCGGAGGAGCCACAACCACGACGGCGGCCAGCGGTTGCGCTTCCTCATCCTCGGCCACCGCCTCGCTCAGTCTAACACCGCAGATGGTGAAGAAGGGTCTGCCCGGCGGTCAGACCCTCACGCCGAATGCCCACCACAACGATCCGCACCAGCAGCAGGCCAGCACGCCCATGTCAGGTGAGGGTAATTCCCAGTCCAAGTTGAGCCTTGCCTAACCATTGCGAAACTCTTGCAGAAACCGGCTCCACTTCCACCAAGCTGAGCACCTTCTCCAGCCAGGGCAAGGGCAACGTCCAGATGCGTCGCACCACCAACAAGCAGGGCAAGCAGGCGCCCGCACCACCGAAGCGAACCAGGTGAGCCCGACCTCTGCAGACTGAATATTAGAGAAACAGTTGGAGTGGAAAGTCTTCCCTGAATAATTGTTAACACAGAGGGCCTGGGAATGGTTAAACATAAACATAAACTTAAGTATTTATTTTGTTGAAGAGCTATTTAAAATAAATACTATTGACCTATATTTTTAATCACTCGAAAATGAAAACCTAGAAGCTTAGTTTATCATGATGATTGCTACCTTATCTAAAATATTACAAGATAGTTTAAACATGTTTTTTATAGCAGCGTTGTTAGCTCATAATATTATCTGGTTCTCGAGTGGTATAGTTTTAATTCAAAATACTATTCTTTAGAGATACTATAAAGCTTACTTTAATTTAACCAATCGCTTTCTCTCTTTTTTATTTAATTTAGCCTGCTCTCGAGCAGTCGGGACTCCACTTATCGCGAGGAGGATCCTTCCACCGCCCGAGGCATTTTCATCGACGACCTCAGCACGAATGGTATACACAAATTGAAACCTGCCAACTATTTCAGCCAGACCCTCTCTAGAAATTTCAAGACCCAAATTCCAACCCACTACACACACCAAATACGTACACAACAACAACAACAGTCCGTACAGCAACAGTTCGTACCACTGCCAGTACAGCAACTACAACAACAACAACCACATCAACAACAGAAACAACAACAGTATTCCATTAAGAAATCGTCCTCCTGCAGTAGTTTTCTTTACGACATCCTATTTCGAGGTATTTTGTCAACGGAGTCTTTGGCGACAAAGCTCCAATTCAAAAATTGTTTATGTTCTTTCGGTTTCTGTGTTATTCGTTTCGTGTTTCGTATTTATGTTCTTTTCTTACTATTAGATCGCTTGTATTGGTTTAAGTTTCTGTATTTATTGGTTTTTCATTGTGGAATTCTTTATATTTGGATTCCATTTTGGTAATTTTCTAAATTTAGTTGTAAAGTTGATTTTGTTTCGATGATTTCTCAATGTCTGTGTGATTTCTTATTATTAACATTTTCCATAGAAAATTCCTTTAACCATCTTTCTGTTCTTTTGTTATTTTATTACTACTTTTTCGTTATTGCTAATTTAATTTATTTTGGTGCCTGTTAACATTAAGTTCTTATCATCTGTTATTAGTCATAAATATTTTGTTTGTTATGTTTTACCCCTTTGGTTTATATCCTTGAAAGTGACTTTTTTGTTTTATTTGTTGAATATTTATTTTAGCAGTTTTTTCGCATTTTGTGAAAAAAATTTGTTGAACTGAAATAGGATTTTAGTCTAGGTTTTACAGCCATAGTAAAATGAATAGCCACAAATCCTTTCAAGGTTATACCAGGTACTCATATTCATATATCATTTTTCTTCCGTAAGTTAATACTTTGGTGTTTTTAGTTTTACCCGCTCGACAAACATCAACGCACACATACACACACCAAGACTCTGGTCAGGATTAACCCAAATTGAAATATCAGTGATGGGGAGTGCCTACTCATGTTGCTTACTTTCAATAAACTTGCAAGATATAAATCCAATAAATGCTAGAAATGACGGAATTCAATACAATTTGTATTAAGTTCCGAGATTTTAAAGGGTTCCCCATCACTGACCATTAATACCACCCAGCATCCAGCACCCGGCACGCAGCATTCTATTAACCACAAGCCGAACAGAGCTCAAGTTAACCCTTGTTAACCGTTTCCTTTGTCAGGTTTGGCCCGCGACATCAACAGTTTGACGCAGCGCTACGACTCGGAAACGGATCCGACAGCCGACCCCGACACAGATGCCACGGGCGACAGTCTAGAACAGAGTCTCAGCCAGGTGATCGCCGCCCCTGCCACCAACAAGATGCAGCAGTCTCTCCACGGCGGCGGCGGCGGAGGAGGAGGCATT
Source organism: Drosophila prostipennis (assembly GCA_037075205.1). NCBI lineage: Eukaryota > Metazoa > Arthropoda > Insecta > Diptera > Drosophilidae > Drosophila > Drosophila prostipennis. The sequence goes on from JBAMCJ010005875.1 coordinate 29,618, forward strand.
GGTCCTCGCTCCTCACAGCAGCACAGCTCGTTCAAGCGGCCAACTGGGACGCCCGTGATGGGCAACCGCGGACTGGAGACCCGGCAGAGCAAGCGTTCCCAACAGCATCCACAGGCTCCGGCTCCGGCACCCCCAGCAGCTCAGCCGCATCATGGCAACAACGGAGTGGTGACCTCAGCCCATCCCATCACCGTGGGTGCTCTGGAGGTGATGAATGTCAAGCGGGTGGTGAACCGCTACGGCACACTGCCCAAGGTGGCCAGAATCGGTGCGTATCTGGACAGTCTGGAGGACAGTAGTGAGACTGCTCCTGCCTCTGCTCCTGCACCACCGGCAACTGCTCCTGCTCCGCCACCAGCCAATGGACACGGCACTCCGCCGGCGACCAGAATCCAGAATCCGAAGGCCAGCCCCATTCCGCCACAGCAGATGATCCGGAGCAACTCGTCGGGGGGCGTGACCATGCAGAACAATGCGGCTGCCAGTTTGAATAAGCTGCAGCGTCATCGCACCACCACCGAGGGCACCATGATGACGTTCTCCTCCTTCCGGGCGGGTAGCTCACCCAAGCGAAGCGGTTCGGGAGTGGCGGCAGGAGTCCAGCCGGCTCTGGCCAATCTGGAGTTTCCACCGCCGCCGCTGGATTTGCCACCGCCACCCGAGGAGTTCGAGGGAGCCCCACCACCGCCTCCGCCGGCGCCCGAGAGCGCTGTGCAGGCCATCCAGCAGCATCTGCATGCCCAGCTGCCGAACAATGGCAATATCAGCAATGGAAACGGAACGAACAACAACGACAGCAGCCACAACGATGTGAGCAACATTGCTCCCAGCGTGGAGGAGGCCAGCTCAAGGTTCGGAGTGTCCCTGAGGAAGCGTGAGCCCTCCACCGACTCCTGCAGCTCGCTGGGCAGTCCACCCGAGGATCTCAAGGAGAAGCTGATCACCGAGATCAAGGCGGCCGGCAAGGAGAGCGCTCCGGCCTCCCACCTAGCAAATGGCTCGGGAATCGCAGCCGTGGATCCCGTCTCCTTGCTGGTCACCGAGCTGGCCGAGAGCATGAACCTGCCCAAGCCGCCACCACAACAGCAGCAGCAGAAGCTGACCAACGGCAATGGTTCCGTGTCCGGATCCGGATTCAAGGCTCAGCTTAAGAAAGTCGAGCCCAAGAAGATGAGCCCGCCGATGGCCAAGGCGGAGCCCGCCAATACCATCATTGACTTCAAGGCCCATCTGCGTCGGGTGGACAAGGAAAAGGAGCCGGCAGCTCCAGCAGCACCCGTGTCCTCCAGTAACCAACCCGTGAGCAACAATGCCAACTGCAATACCACTGGCACCCTGAACCGGAAGGAGGACAGCAGCCGGAAGTTCGCCCAGGCCATGCAAAAGACTGAAATCAAAATCGATGTGACCAACTCGAATGTGGAGGCCGAGACGGGAGCAGCGGGCGAGGGCGATCTCGGCAAGCGGCGAAGCACAGGAAGTATTAATAGCTTAAAGAAACTGTGGGAGCAGCAGCCGCCGGCGCCGGACTATGCCAGTAGCTCGATTCTCCAGCAGCAGCCAACGGTGGTGAATGGCGGCGTGGGCGCACCAACTGCCCAACTGTCGCCCAAGTATGGGATCGGGAAAGCGGCAGCCACTGGCGGGACCCTGCCAGTGAAGCCAACGGGCAATAGGCCGCCACCGGCAGCCCCACCACCACCGCCCCCGAATTGCACCACCTCCAACTCCTCCACCACATCCACTAGCACCTCTAGTAGAGATTGCACCAGCAGGCAGCAGGCCGGCAGCACAATAAAAACCTCTCATTCAACGCAACTCTTCACAGATGACGAGGAGCACGCGCATCCGGAGGGACTGGGATCGGCGGGCCAGGTAGCAGCGGACATGACCCAGTCGCTGTACGAGCAGAAGCCGCAGCTCCAGCAAAAGCCAGCGGTGCCGCACAAGCCCACCAAGCTGACCATCTATGCGACGCCAATAGCGAAGCTGGCCGAACCGCCGGCCACTTCCGGATCCGCCAGCTCCACCCAGATATCGCGGGAGAGCATCCTCGAGCTGGTGGGTCTGCTGGAGGGGTCGCTCAAGCACCCGGTGAACGCCATCGCTGGATCTCAGTGGCTGCAGCTGAGCGACAAGCTCAACATCCTGCACAACTCGTGCGTGATCTTTGCGGACAACGGAGCGATGCCGCCGCACTCGAAATTCCAGTTCCGAGAGCTGGTGACGCGCGTTGAGGCGCAGTCGCGGCACCTGCGCACCGCCGGCAGCAAGAACGTCCAGGACAACGAGCGCCTGGTGGCCGAGGTGGGTCAGTCGCTGCGCCAGATCTCCAATGCGCTCAACAGGTAAATGATAAGACGGGGGATGGACGCGCCCGATCAACATCCGGGCATCTGGCTGGATGCAGAGGGCAACTTCATCAAGCGCAAGTGATGGGGCCCCCAGCTGTAGACCCAATCATCCAACCACACCATCCCCCGTGGAAGCGGAAATGAGAGCGGAGGCGGCGAGACGGAAACAGGAAAACGAAACAGCAGGAAATGAAACTTCAAGCCCAGCGAAGAAGGAAGAACAACTACAGTGGCAGCAGCAGCAGCAACTAAAATCGGAGGAGGACACCTATGTATCGTACTTGGTAGCGTGTAGTAGTAGCTTCTATTATATATACCCATATATATCTAGTCAGATCTGTGCAGAGCCCCGACGAACGCTTCCAGAAAAACAAAAATCGAAGAAAAACTAAAAACTAAAAGCAAAAAACAAAAATGAAATCAGTAAACAATGAGTTGCAAAGCAAATTTGGGTTAGGTCTCGCGGGAGGATCCTTGTTTTTAATTGTAAAGTAAGGGAACCCCTCCTCCCACCCACTCAACCCCTTTCCAACCGCCCCCCAAACGTAATCGCGCTTCGTTTGTTTTATATAGAAAGACACAAGACATGGCTTAAGAATGAAAGGAAATATATTCATAGAATATCTCAATAAACTTAGTAATTACAAAAGAAAACGCAATGCATATACACATATACATACATATATTTACATATACTAGTCGTAAAATGTTTTATTATACCTATACATTTACATACTTCTACAAGATAAACAGATAAAGATATTATATTATACATTTAACGACCACAACACTCCCCCTTTTGAAAAAACGGAAAAAAAATAGGAAACGGAAACGGAACTTCGGAATGCGTAGGCGCGACTTCTTTTCGATCGTGTGTTTTAAGGCCCGCAGCATGCATACAGTCATGTGAAAAATAATAGGGACACCTGCAGCAAAAATGTTCCAGCTTACGTATCTCTCTAAAGAACAAAATTATCAAAAAATGTTTCACTAGATATCTTCAATAAATGTTTAAACATGAAAAAACAATGACTGCAGATAAAAAAATGTCATTGGTTTTGAAGATTTTGATTATTTTGCATGACTGCATCAGTTTAACATGTGAAAAATAATAGGGACACTTGCCCACAAAATATTGTCATTTTAACAATGAAGTATTTTTAACTAATTTATTGATTCAAAAGTAATCACAGTAAGTTCTTTTAACAATTTAGAATCTAAAAACTTGCATTCAATAATTGTTCTTATTTAAAATTTAAATTAAAAATCGTTTGCAACGTGTAATTTAAAATGTACTCAAAAAAAAAACAAAAATAATGGTCTTTCCTTTCGTAAAGTGATGCAAAAATTCAGAAATTGTATCCAAAAGTTATAAAACGTTCACCGCAGGAGGCACCACATGGTTAAAAATCTTAATTGTCCAAAACATTGGAGCGCAATATTTAAAACAAACTGTGGGCAAGATGCGTTTGTATTTCCTAATCGTCATAAGCCGTTTTTTTTTAATGAAAACTTATTTAAAATGCCTTTAAAACTTGGAGCAAAAAATCTAAAGCCAAGCCAACCAAATATAGTTAATATTTTAGACGATACAGAACCTGACAAAAATGATGCCATGTGCCCAGAATCAAATGGCACAGCCTATGATGAAATGGCTCAATGGCCAACGGTCCGATGGCACACAAATATATATGTTTGGCCTTTCTTACTTAAGTTCTCACTTAAAAAGACCGATAGTCACCGCCTTAATGTTAAAGCTCACAGTTAAAACCATTTTCAACGAAGAATGATCAGCTATGGTATGTGGCTAAACCTCCTACAACTTTGTGTGGTCCCGTCTATCCTATTAAAGACACGAATGACATCCGAGTCTTATTAAAAACATTCATTGAATTGTTTTTGTTCCAGATAAAAAGCAATATGACCCTTAAAGTGATGTTTCAGTAGGTAAACAGTACGAAACACACATTGAATGATGCAAAAATGTAGTTTTCGAATACAAATGTCGTCTCGTTATGTTAATATGTTTAGTCCTTGGACCTAATTCTGAACATATATGTATAGTACAATCTCAAAAAAACCTTAAAGAAAAAAAAACTTTAACAAAGATGTCATATTATCCAAAGTTAAGCAAACAAGGATATTATATTACAAAATATCAACGCAAGTCGAAAAAAACGTTCTGCGAGAACACATTCAACCAATTAAAATAATTAAAAAGTATGAAGAGAAGTTGAAAACATTAAATGTTTATTACTTTGTCCATAAATATTAACAATATCATTGAATTTCTGAGTATGTCCCTATTATTTTTCACACCCAAAATGGGATATATCACTGATATTATTTTCCCTTATTTTTTTAAGCATTGTTCTTAAGACTTTTTCTTTATAATTAAGTAGTGCAAACATCAACCAACTAAAAAAAATTTAGATACCAGCCGAATTACTAAAAATAGTAACTTTATAGATATTTTCCTCAGACGTTGCAAGGTGTCCCTATTATTTTTCACATGACTGTATATGTCTATGATCATGATCTATAGTACTCAGTAGCAAAGCCCAAAGATATTATTATTAACTGATAACTACACCTACTACTACTCAAATTGATATGTTTAGTGGCAAAGACTAAATTGATTTATGTTTAATCTATGTTCGTTCGAGTACGAAGCGCATCGAAATGCTTTTAAGACGTATTACACAACCAATTGTAATTATTATCTGATATTTTCAAGGATTTTAAACAACTTTTATACGTAAACAAAAATAACATAAAAAAAAAGAAAACAAAAACCAAAACCAAATAAATTTATTTCAAAATAAACGAATCGAAAAAGTAAGGCGAGGGGCAGCCTGTAAAAATATGCAGGGCGGTCAAACCTACAGATATAATTATAAATATTGATGTGCATACAATACATTGCCTTTCCTTAACCCCACTAGTCCTCTTCTTTGACCCCGAATCGAAAAAATGGGCCAACTCAGCTGGCAAGACGAAAGCGACACGTTGCCCAATATATACACAAATATATTTCTGTAACTTCTATGATACACCAAGCGCCTGATATGCGCTGCAGAATAATATCTAAAACGAAAACGGATCAAAAACAAAGTACTTCAATGAGAAATAAAAACGATATTTAAAGAATTCAAAATCACTTGTTTTAGCGGGCTTTTCAATGTGGTGAAACGTTGCTGGTAATTTGGTTTTTCGAATTCGAAAAGGTCGCTTCGAATAGGTATTTTTTTCAAAATACCAAGATAAAATATTCTCTATATGAAATTGAGAAATATATTTTGAATATGGAAACAAAATATTGGGAATTAAACACTTCCGTTTCAAACAATTTTCGAGATGCAAAACACTAAAAAAGGGAATAAGCAGAGTATGTATCTTAATTTAAGGATTTAATTAGCTATCATCGAAATCAAGAAAACTTCTATCGGAAAAAATGTTAAACAACTTTCAGATATTTTATTTTAAAAATGTTTAAAAATTTATATTTTTTCTTTCAAATTAAGTTTAATTTAATTTCAGCGCCGTTTTCAGTGCTGCAAAGGATTTGTCGGCCTTTTACAACACCATGCGATAGTCCTATCGAAACGTCGGCATATCGAAACGACGGCCAATCGAAATTGTTCATCCCTAGAAGAAGACGAGAAAAAAAAATAATATATAATAATAGAATATTCCACCGTGATAATATTGCCAAGCATTGTTTTCCGCGTCTTCGCCGTCGGTAATTGGGCAACTTTCAGATCGACCAGAAAGCCAGCACCTCGAGGAGCCCCGAACAGCAGGATAATCGGCACGAGAAACGAGACATCATCGACAGCCCGACCACATCCACAGCCAAATCCAAATCCCAATCCAACTCAAATCACATCAAATCCAATCCCACTTCGAGTGAAAAGACAGCACCAGCGGAATGCCACTGTTCGGGAAGTCGCAGAAGTCGCCAGTGGAGCTGGTCAAGTCGCTGAAGGAGGCGATCAACGCCCTGGAGGCGGGCGACCGCAAGGTGGAGAAGGCGCAGGAGGATGTCAGCAAGAACCTGGTCTCGATCAAGAACATGCTCTACGGGAGCAGCGATGCCGAGCCGCCGGCGGACTATGTGGTCGCCCAGCTGTCGCAGGAGCTGTACAACAGCAACCTGCTGCTGCTGCTCATCCAGAACCTGCACCGCATCGACTTCGAGGGCAAGAAGCATGTGGCGCTCATATTCAACAATGTGCTGCGCCGCCAGATCGGCACCCGTTCGCCCACCGTCGAGTATATCTGCACGAAGCCGGAGATCCTGTTCACCCTGATGGGCGGCTACGAGGATGCGCATCCGGAGATCGCCCTGAACTCCGGCACGATGCTGAGGGAGTGCGCCCGGTACGAGGCGCTGGCCAAGATCATGCTGCACTCCGATGAGTTCTTCAAGTTCTTCCGCTACGTGGAGGTGTCCACCTTCGACATTGCCAGCGATGCCTTCTCCACGTTCAAGGAGCTGCTCACGCGCCACAAGCTGCTGTGCGCCGAGTTCCTGGACGCCAACTACGACAAGTTCTTCTCGCAGCACTACCAGCGGCTGCTCAACTCGGAAAACTATGTGACGCGGCGCCAGAGCTTGAAGCTGCTTGGAGAACTGCTGCTGGACCGGCACAACTTCACCGTGATGACGCGCTACATTTCCGAGCCGGAGAACCTCAAGCTGATGATGAACATGCTCAAGGAGAAGTCGCGCAACATTCAGTTCGAGGCGTTTCACGTCTTCAAGGTGTTCGTGGCGAATCCCAACAAGCCGAAGCCCATCCTGGACATCCTGCTGCGCAATCAGACAAAGCTGGTCGACTTTCTGACCAACTTCCACACGGATCGCTCCGAGGACGAGCAGTTCAACGACGAGAAGGCCTATCTGATCAAGCAGATAAAGGAGCTGAAGCCGCTGCCCGAGGCTTAGTTGGACCTGGACCTTGGCTCCAACTTCAGCTCCAACTCCAGATCCAGCGTCCCGGGGGCAAAAGGACAGTAGCCAGAAGCGATCGAAACGGCAGCAGACAGAGAGCGAGAGCGAGAGCGATGGTGGGTTTAGCAGGATGTGAACATGTTTTGTGTGTGGGTTAAAGCAAATATATATTATATATACTATATTTTGTGACGATGATGACTCTACACTTGTGAGTAACTAAACAATAATTTAGACAACAACAACAACACTGATGATAATGATAAATAACGATAAAGCGAACTAGAAAACAACAAAAAGTACGAGTAAATAGCGTAAAGCCGAAAAAAAACCGAAAGAGAGTTTCGAATTTAACATAGCCACATTTAGACATTCTGGGCCTAGAAATCCACTATCTTACTATATAGGTTTTACCATCCTCCGTCGATCCTATCCGCTAATCCCTCTTATTCCCTACACTCATTTTCAATATCTATTTAACTAGTTGTTGTATTTGAAATTTGAGCGTTTTTGAAACGAGATGTCCCTTCACCAGCCCCCGAGACCTGCCACGCCTCCTTTTCGCCCCCTCCCCCAAGAAAACTGAAGATTCACAATGAGTTTTGACTTAAAAATGTAATTCCACGCAAAATTCATAAAAAAACGAAAACTAAATACTGCATAATAATAATTCATAGTGATAATTGTCTGTGCATCCTTTGGCATGGACTCTATTATATATATACCGATATATATATATATATATAGAAAGAGCGAGAAAGAGAGAGAGCATTCAACACACACCCACACTACACACATGCATACGTACATAGTTAAAAGGGAAGTAAAACAAAACATAAAAACAACAACATTGCAAGCAACATAATAACTATATGATTATTATAATTTATATTATTCCCAAATTAAAGATAACAGCCAAACTAAAAAGCGGCTTTTTGATGGTGGAAGGGGTTTTCTTCGGGGGGCGTAGAACTTTTCCCCCTGAGTCATGTGCAAAAAGACTAGCCAGGGCGGCAACCTCAGCCAAAAAACGTCGATCAAGGGCTGGGCAGACGATTTACAAACGGGGAAAGCCACGGAAATCTGTAGAGATTTGAAATCATAACGATATGCCAAATAATACAGAAGGTAGTCCTTCCGCATTTAAACCTACTTTGAAGCACCTGCAAGGAAGATTCCAAGTCTCTAGAGTTCTTTAAGCTAATTCCTATATTACATTTTATAATCATAATATTACTATACTTTATTTTTTGCTTAATAAATGCATTCGAGTGTACTTATGCTACCTATGGGTTAAGAGGACTAGCTCTATCGACGTTTCTTCTTCTCCAGCTTCCGAATCTTGTGCAGCCGTGTCCTAACCGGCTCGCCCTCCCGTTCCGTTACTTCGCCGGTCTCCGGACTACCACCACCCTCCGGGTTATTCTCCATCAGCACAGCGGCGGAGATGCAAATGAATTGGAACAGGGCACCCACATAGAGTCCGTAACGGATTAGCAGACTGAAGAGGTCCTCGTCGCCGTATTTGTCCAGCGATGCGGCAGCGGCCAGACTCTCCGCGGAAGCCGACATCTCTGGTTCGTTTTTGTTTATAAACAAATGTCGTGGGGATAAAACAAAACAACTACTTCAAATAGTTTATTCGCTAGTGTTTTTTTTTTTTGTTTATTTTTTTGTATTGAGTAGAGATGGGACAGCTTGTCTGCAGCCCTGTTGTAGACTATCGATAGAATTTACCCAGTGGAAAAACTATCGACACCTAATGCCTCCCATCCCTAACAAGTTCTAGTCGCGTTAATTTTTGCATAATATTTAGTATTAGTCAAAACAAAGCTGCGAATTATGTCATGTTTCCGGCTAGCGACTGCCACCATCCAGGCAGGCGTCCGTCCTCTGCCGGCGGGGATCGGGAGCGGTGCACTGCGCATGCTGACCCGTAGAGGAAATCCGGATTTTGCATTTGCTCGCCGCCAGTTCGCAGTGGCGGTGGAAAACGGCGGAGCCAAGAAGAAGCCGAATGGAACCTTTAAGCTGGCCATTTTGGGGGCGACAGTGGGCGCGGCCACCGGATCGGTGTACACGATGTACCAACGCTGGACGGACGGCAGCTCGCACAAGGAGCACGAGGAGACGAAGCCGCAGCGCCTGGACGGGTTTCCGGCGGGAGTGCGGATAACCAAGCGCTATGTTAATCCCAAGGACACCTCCGGTCTGGACATTGTCCTCTTCCAGTTCCAGACATGTCCCTTCTGCTGCAAGGTGCGCGCCTTCCTCGACTACATGGGCATATCCTATGCGGTGGTCGAAGTGGATGCCGTTCTGCGGCAGGACATCCGCTGGTCGTCGGTGAAGAAGGTGCCGATGGTGCTCATCAGGCAACAGGACGGCAAATACGTCCAGATGGTGGACTCCAGTGCCATTGTATCCCTGATAGCCACCTATCTGCAGGACAAGCGCACGGACATTGGCGAACTGGCGCAGTTCTATCCGCACACCTCGTTCTTCGACGACGATGGTAAAAAGAAGAACGACATATTGAACAAATACTTCCTTATGTACCGGGAGCACACGCCCAAAGGAGTGTCCAAGGAAACGGAGGAGTAAGTTCGTCAGGGCGTGTTTCGAGATTTGTATGATAATGAACATTCATTTTGCATTTTGCAGAACCGATCGCAAGTGGAGAACCTGGGCCGACAGCCACCTGGTGCACCTGATATCGCCGAACTGCTACCAGACCATGGGCGAGTCCCTGGAGACTTTTGAGTGGTTCTCGCAGGCCGGCGAGTGGGATGTTCACTTTCCCAAGTGGGAGCGCGACCTGATGGTCTACTGTGGTGCCACGGCGATGTGGGCGATTGCCAAGATGCTGAAACGCCGCCACGCCCTCAGCGACGATGTCCGATCGCACATGTATGATGCTCTAGACCAGTGGACTTCCGAGCTGAACAAGCGGAATACGAAATTCATGGGCGGCAAACAGCCCAGCCTGGCGGATCTCTCGGTTTTCGGTGTGCTTTCGAGCATGGAGGGTTGTCAAACGTTTAAGGATTGCTTGCAGAACACCGGCATTGGTAAGTCTTTGTCTTCCTATAAAGATTTTCTATTTCGTTATTTACATTCTAATTTTTTTCGCGTAGGTAAATGGTTTTATGATGTCAAAGCCTTGGTGGAGAAGAACCGGGGACAACTGCAACGAGAACGCGTCGAAGGATTGGCCGCTATAGCTTAGATCAACTCATCTGGCCTAGTTTTACCCAAAGATTGTTGAAAATAACCGAACTGTTTAATAAAAGATACATTTTTATCCAACTTATTTATTAAGTATACATATGTATTTTAGACGGAAACATATTTTTATTTAAAAATATTTAGCATCATAATATTTTTTTTATCTGATTTCAAATGTGTACATTTTAAAAAATACTTCCTGCTGATAAAAATACCGATCATCGATATCTATCGATGACTGGATAGTATGTTTACTTTGTCCACCACGGGTCATATTGATTTACGGTCACATTAATTTAAAGCCGCTGGAAACTTGCAAATCATTTCGTTCGATTTTCTAACTTGGCGAGTTAATTGGTAAATTTAAGCACAAACATGAGCAGACTAGGCTTTGAGCAGTTCCCGGACTACCAGGTGCCCGGCGTGAAGCACGCGGACTTCTCGCCCTACGAGTCCAACGGCGGGTGAGTTTGCGTTTCCCTTAGGAAGCCCGGTCTTCCTGGATGCCCAAGTAACCGCAGTGGTGGTTTCCTGTTTGCAGATCCATTGTGGCCATCGCCGGAGAGGACTTTGCTGTGATTGCGGCTGACACCCGCCTGAGCAGCGGCTACAACATCCACTCGCGGACTCAGAGCAAGCTCTTCAAGCTGTCGCCGCAGACAGTGCTGGGCTCCACCGGCTGCTGGGCGGACACCCTTTCGCTGACCGGATCGATGAAGGTGCGCATGCAGAGCTACGAGCACACCCATCTGCGTACCATGACCACGGAGGCCGTGGCCCAGATGCTGTCCATCGCCATGTACAATCGCCGCTTCTTCCCGTACTACGTGTCCAACATTCTGGCCGGGATCGACAACGACGGCCACGGCGTCGTCTACTCGTACGATCCCATCGGTCACTGCGAGAAGGCCACATACCGTGCCGGCGGCACTGCCGGAACCCTGCTGCAACCGGTGCTGGACAACCAGATCGGGCACAAGAACATGAATTTGGCCGCCGGCGAGGTGCCCAAGCTGGACAAGGAGCGTGCCGTGAGCGTCGCCTCGGACACCTTCATTTCGGCCGCTGAGCGTGACATCTACACCGGTGACTCTGTGCTGATCAACATCATCACCAAGGACGGCATTGAGGTTCGAGAGCTGATACTGCGCCAGGACTAGGCTATGTCGAGGATATGGGCGTCTTATTTGGACAGGGCATTCAGTGGAAACCAGGCATTCTAAGTTAGTTGGCTTCAAATTTTTGTATTTACCCGAAACAACACAAATCGTAATAAACTGAATCTTTGAGATTTAATTTTAAATATGCATCCCAGTGTGACCAGGTGGCCTTCTGGCCAAATACAGTTCTCACATGGTATGGAGAATATACCACGGGTTAAAGAACTAGGAGCTGAAACCTGAATTCCCGATTTATGTTTTAAAAATAAAAAGTCCAATTATAGTAAAGTGAAAAATGCAAATGCTTTATTTCTTAAATACTTTATATCGTACGATCTTTATTCTATTTACACTATTGCACCTAATATTTTCATTTCGTGTCGAATAGAAGGTACTTATTTTCGGCGCTATTTTTATGACCGCTGGTGCACATAAACAAAACAATTTGTGTTTGTGTGTGATGTTATTCATTTCGATGAAGAGCTCCGAATTCTTGTTGCTGCCGCTTCTTTGTTTGCTACTGAGCCTGGAAAACTCCCCGATCTCCGCCCAAATGATGTCCTCTTTGGTGAAGCCGGGCGTCTTCCGGCACCTGATGTGCCGTAACAACATGTACCCGCGCAGTTCCGTCCTCCGGTTCCCGGTGTCCGATGAGCAGGTCTTCTGGTCAGTGCCGTTTCCAGATTACTGCCCGCCGGCGTACACTTCGCCACACATTGGCGGCCAGGTGTGGGCGGATCCACCACTGCCCAGCGAGACGTTCCGGCCGCAGTGGAACCAGCTGGATGGCCAGGTCAACCGCGAGTCCTTCCATGGCGCGTACAAGCTGCAGGACGGCCTGCCACTGAATCCGATCGGACGCACTGGTCTGAGTGGTCGTGGTTCTCTGGGCAGATGGGGTCCCAATCATGCCGCTGATCCCATAGTCACTCGCTGGAAGCGGAACGACCAGGGAGCCATTGTGGCCAACTCCACTACCGGCAAGTAAGTGGGTCCAATCGCCCAGAGACAGTGTTATTACCCTCACCTTTCACGGCAGGAACATCCTTCAAATGGTGGCCATTCAGCGATCGGACAACAAGCTGTGGGCCATTCCCGGCGGCATGGTCGATCCCGGCGAGAATGTCAGCGCCACCCTCAAGCGCGAGTTCACCGAGGAAGCGCTGAACTTCACGGACAAGGCCAACATGGTGGAGCAGTTCTTCCACGAGGGTGGCGTGCAGGTGTACCAAGGATATGTGGACGACTTCCGCAACACGGACAACGCTTGGATGGAAACCACGGCGCTCAACTTCCACGATGAGGATGGGAGCAAAGTGGGCCAATTGGAGCTGGTGGCTGGCGATGATGCCACCAATGTGCGCTGGACGGACATCGACTCGGATCTCAAGTTGCACGCCAATCATGCGGACATCGTCAGGGAGGTTGTCATCCGGCGGAATGCTCACTGGTAGAAGTCATCAGAACCAGCCATATAAACTGTTTAACTTAAGAATACAAAATTGTGTATTATTATAATACAATTTTTTAGATCTAGGTATTTTGTCGTCCGATTTACAGCGAGTGAAGCCCTTAAAAAAAAACAGAATACATCCTTTATTGTTTCGTTTATTTCAGACTATTCATATTCATGTGTCACTGGATGCATATGTATATTATAAATTTTATAAATTAAAAAACATGTTGCCGTTGTTTCTCGGCGGGTAGAAAAACTACAGCTTGCAAATTTAAAGATCACTTATCCTGAATTTTTTAACGCCACTAAAGCACACTAACGTTGCACAATTGAGAATTTAGAACTTCTAGAGCCTTTTCACATACAAATCTTTTTTTTAGGGAAGCCTGCTTTCAATTCCAACAGAACAATCTGCGGGCGGAGGGTGAACGAGGATTAGCCAGGTTAACTGCGTATGTGTGCTGAGCTGTGGGGTGCTTTTACGCGGACAAATGTGCTTACAGGGCTTGCACGTAGTTGAAGACCTCCGGATTCGAGTTGGACACTTTGTTGAAAATGTCCGGATACTGAGTGCGAATCTCCTTGATGAAGCCCACCGCGCCTTCGGCGGTCTCTGCGTCGCCCATCTGCTGCTTGTACGACGAGTCAATGGTGATGATCAGCATCTGCTCAAGATATGCCTCAATGCTGGGGCGTGCCTGCAAATACAGCACGCGGAATGCCTTCTGAACCATTTTGTTCTCCACGACGTCCTCCTTCAGCGGCAAATGGTTAAGGAACACGGGCAGCACATGGCCAAGCGGCACAGCCTCATGGTTGGTGACTATCAGGCGCGCAACTGCTCCGCAAATATTGTCCAAGGCAGAGGGATGTGACTCCGCAACGATCGCTTCAGAGAGAGCTTGCAAGATCACTGGATATGACCTGTCAAAATACATATATTATATCTTATTCAATAGATGGTCCTCTTCTGGGGCACTCACTCAAATGATTTCTCCTCTGCGTAGAAGACCATTTCACCCAGTCCAAAATAGCAGTTCTGTCGCGCCTTGGCATCAGAGTCCTTGGTCCCTGCAACGAACAGCGGGCATAGGGCGTCGAAGTAAGTGGCCGAGCATCCGCGCAGCGCCTGGAAGCAGTCGGCCAGAGAGCCATAAATGTAGGCCCGGTGCTCCGGCAAATCAAGCTTCTTGGCCTTGGCCTGCGAAAGAATAATTTAAATTTGAATGATGCCCTTGATGAGATGAATCTGTGCTCATTTTATTACCAGTTTTTGGACGTAGAACTGGTAGATGCGACCGAAGTACAGGGAGAACGCCTCCGGCTGAAGTGTAGTGCCAAACGGGGGCAGCAGATTACAAGCATTCTCGATCAGCATCTCATCGTTCTCGCTTTCCTCGTTATCCTCCTCGTCGCCACCGCCGCTCTGCTCGTTGAACTGGCAGGCCATTTTGTTGGCAAAGACATCCCTGATGCAGCCGAAGATTAGTTCGGCATGTTCCTGGCTGGTTATGACCGGCAACTTGACTTCCCTGAATAGATCGGCCAGCTTGTCAAGCAAGTGAACACCGACCTCCACCTCGTCGTCCGAGCGCAAAATATGCGCAAGCTTTGGAATGGCAATCTCGCTGGCCCGCGCCAAGCCGGCAGCATCGCTCATCTTGTCCAGGGCCGTGATAAACCCGCAGATGGCTGTGATGCACGACTTGCGGACTTCGTCCTGCGGATGATCAATCACCTTGTAGACATTTTCGAACGCCGACTGCAAATAGGGCGCGAAGGCGTCGCCAGTGTTCAGAGCGAATTCGTTGAGTGCCAAAATAGCCTCCTCCTTCTCCATAACATAGTCATTTTCAACCTGGTAGCCGTCTAGGTCCTCATCATCGTCCTCGTCGTCCGTGTCCTCCAGATCGATCTCCACATTGGCCGCCTCGAGGATCAAATCCCTCTCAGGATTGTCCGACACCTTGGGCAACATGTCCTCCGAGGAGATCACCGACTCCAGTATACGATCCATGATCTTGGGGAACACCGTGGCCATGCGCTCGTTGACAACTGCGGACAGGGAAGCGACCAGGGCGTAAATAGCCCTTCGGAAGTCTGGATCGTCAGGACCATCTTGCAGCATCATCAGGCAGAAGTTCATGGAGTCATCGGCCAGTCCAATAAAGTTATCCTTGCCCACCTCGCGACTGAGCGCGGCCAGGGTGTCGATGGCTTGGATGCGCAGAGGTTGCATTTCTTCGGGGCAATCCTTTACCAGGTAGGTCTGCAGTATGCTCATGATCCTGGGGAAATACTCCATCATGTGCGCCTTAGCTGCGCTAGCCGCCGATGCGATAGTCGACAAAGCCAGCTCACGAATTTGAACCGAGTTCTGGGGTTCCAGAAGCGCAAAGAGACTGCAGATCGAAAGTATCACATTATTTCATTGAGAAGCATTGTCAAATCCACCGAGCCTTACCGGTCCATCAGTATGGGAATGTGGGGAACAATTTGGTCCTCCAGATTCTCGCAGAAGGTTTCCAAGGCGTAGAACATGCGGCTCATATGCATAGGTTCCGGCTGACCCATCTACAAAGATAACGATTTAGTGTGTTCCTAGCAGACAACGTGTTGTGTTCTGGTGCAAAGTGAGTGTAATGTAATGTACGAGCTCCTTGCCTCTTTAAAAAGTTATAAAATATGCAAAGAAGTAATATTTAAAAAGCGAAAACGAACAAAAGAGCTGTTACTGTAACCAATCTATGCAAAGATGTAGATGAAGTGCAATTAAATATCAAAGTGAAAAGAAAGACAGTGAAAAAGCACCCTATACTTGGTGAGGACCGATTGGCGCTTGATCTGTAACTTGTCTAAGTACATTATGGTATCTTTGGCAGGGACGTAAGCGGGATCGCTCCCGTTGCTGTTTTGCCCAGCCTTCAGAAGCAGCACAAACAAACGAATTAACGAGAATGTAGAATACAGGGGATTCCAATTCGGTGGGAACAGGGCAACAGAAGCTACCTACCTTGAGTTCAATGACCAGCTGGTTCAGATAGTCGAACAGCACGGGCAGGATCTGTGGAGCGAACTTGGAGATTTCTGGCTGCAGAAACTCGGCAAACTGGCCAAGTGCGAAGAAAGCGGCGACGCGCACCAACAACGTCGAATCGGTAATTCCGGCCTTGACGATATTAAGCATGACCTCCAGATACTTGTGCACAATGGCCTCCGAGCAGCCCTCGGCGATGACACCCATGCACAGGAATGAGGACCGCCGGTAAACAGGATTGGGGTTCTGCAAGGCCGGCTCCAGGAGCTGCAACAGCGGCGGAATGAACTTCTCCGGCGACATGTGGAGGGCCATCAAGTCCAGGGTCTGCGTGGCCGCGTTCGCCGGGCTGTTGTCACTCTCTCCCGAGAAGTAACTATCGGCTGGAGGCCAGAGAGGAAAGAATTAGCATGGCTATACACAGAATAGGGAGTAGTCACAACCACCTTCGGTGTCGTCCTGGCAGATCACGTCGAATATAACGGCTAGAGTGGGCTCGAGGAGTTTCTGCTTTACGATCACCTTCTTCTTGAGGCGCACCAGCGCTCCAACGAAGGTTATCACCTGGACACGGATCGAATCCTCGAACTGCTTGTTTCCCGCTATGAGCAGACTGAATTCCAGCAGCGGCTTCACATTGGTGGTCAGCAAGTGGGGCACATACTCGGCCATGTTGTCCACAATATCAAAGGCACCCATGAAAGTGTTCTCATCCCCCTTTTGGGCGAAGGCATGCAGGGCCTTGAGGATCAGCGGAAGCGCCTTGACGACCGTCTGCTCGGCGGCGCTGTGTCCGCTGATGAACGGCAACAGGTAGCATGTGCCGACGAGCATCTCATAAACGGTCGGAGTGGCCAGGTCTCCCGATGCCTCGGCGGCTACTAGGACACCGGCGAATAACTGGAAGATGGTCTCCATGTGCATGGCGAACTGGTCGGGAGCCGAGTCCGTGAGAGTGGAGAAGATGGAGGCCCCCAGCTCGCTCTCCTTGGGATCGGAACTGCTGCAGCGTTCGTAGACGAACTTGAGCAGCTCGGTCATCCAGGAGTCTTCCTTTTCCGCCTCGTGGCGTACCAAGGTGCCAATCAGCTGGGCCACCGCGTTCTTCACGGCCTTCTCCTTCTCCGTGATGAGGACTTGCAGCATGTTTGATTTAATGCTAAGCGGGAAAGGACATTATTATCATAGTAGTTATTAAACTGGGACCAAGGCACTTACGCTGCCTGGTGCTCAGCGGGAACCATCTGCCAGTGGCGCAGCTTGTTCAGTCGCTTCCGCAGGAGCACGGCGGCGAACTGGCGCACCTGGATCTCATTGTTCGACGTAACGATCTGGGTGAGGCACAGCAAAGTGTCGGGATTCTCGTAGGCCTTCATCAACTCGGCGGTCGACTGAAAGAGCGGGAGGAAGGGCAATTCATTAGTCATTTTTAATTCGGTATGCCAACATATTTTCAGCATAAATAATTCCCCAATTAGGAAGCCACGAAGTGTGCGTCCATGTGGACAATGTGCTTCTAAATGCCGAAGATACAGTGATCCGCCCAATGTATTTTTACAAGAGATATTTATAATTTGCAATGCTTCTTTAAAATTAAATTCTAATGTATTAAACAAAAATATATAAATATCCCTTTAAAATATAAACCAAAAACCATACATTTTAAAGCCTGATCCTGTAAAATTTTATTTTTGGTACAATCTTTGAACCAAAGAATGTTCCAAAATTCTAAGATATAAAGGATACAAATTTTAAAAAGTTGATTTAAAAAATATTAAATTTTTCGTTGGTTTCTTAAACCGCAAAATACTATTTAATAATATAATAATATTTAATTGTTTTTAAGAACCTAGTTTTACTTGTATGCGACCCACTGTGCGATAGAAACATTTGCGCGTATAGGAATGTGCACATGCGGATCTAATAAACTAATAACCACTGCGTTAAAAACGTGTACATATATGTGGAAACTGGCGAAAATGTTGATCGAGCCACGCGGTCAAAGCGGAAGGAAATAAAAAGGTGGGTGGATACATGGAGGCCGAAATATATGTCACCGAAGGGCGGTCAGGATAACCTCCTTTCTACCGCCGAACGGCCCTTGTGCCCGCTCTTCTCACCTGGCGAATCCGTTCCGTGTCCGTTGCCAGGAGTCCGTTGATTATTTCCAGGATGGCTGCTTCCATTTTGAAGGAGTTTAAGTGCGTGTTCAGGCCAAAATCGAATACAGTCCGGGATAAAGCTGCCGCCGAAATCGCACGAGCGAATTTGAGAAGTGGGAAGCCGGGGAGAATTCGCGAAAATGCGACCAGGGATGGAGACGCTTCAGCGTGTTCTTTATTTTTGAATTAACTTTTAACTGAAATTTTGTCGTTCTTTTTAACTAACAAAATTTTAAATTTGGTTCAGCGTGTTGTGTCGTTCGGATACGAAAGTGTAATGAAACAAAACGAAATGAAAGTTCGAAAGGCAGTGGAACACTCGATATTTGAATTGACGAGTTATCGAAGGCCACCCCGAGATTCGTGTCCAGCCCTAAAATTATCGCCTATCGACGTCCATTTTCGAACCAAACGACGCGCCTTTTTTGTTTACGGCTTCTCGCTTTTCGGTTCGCACTAACTGTAAAAGTGAAGTAACTTAATTAATAAAAAAAAAAAAAAAAAAACTGTAAAAGTGCGAAGCGCAATGGACAAGATCGGTGGAAGCCCCGGAAATGGCAGCTACGCGGACCAGAACTCGCTGGGCATCCTAAACATGGACAATCTCAAGGGTAAGCAGGCGGAGCGCGCCGAAGAGCGACCAAGAAATCAGTGTGTAATCCTGTCTTCCTGCAGTCTTTGGCGATTTGTCGAGCTTCAGCAAGAGTGGCCGGCGGAGTGGCGCTGGACGGGATTCCTCCGCCGTTCACGAGCGACTCCGCGAGGAGCGGCTGCGTGCCCTGGAGACACTGGAGAAGCCCCGCCTCTCGCGTCCCAGCCAAGCGAAGAGCATTGCCCTCCAGAAGCGCTCCACCACAAACATCTCGGAGTTGGTAACGGACGAGACCATCGACCTGAACAGCAGCAGCTCCTTTGTCCTGGCCACGCCCGCCGCCCCCAAGGGCACCAACATCTCCTTCGAGCCCGCCGAGATCACAGGCAGATCCACGCTCTGCCAGGCCGGAAAACAGCGCCGGCGCGAGAAGCCTTCCCTTTCCGTGGCCGAGATCCTCAAGTCATCGTTCGTGGAGAAGGCCCGCCTGCTGGAAAAGAAGCTGCAGGATGTCAGCCAGCTGGAGACCAGCTGCCACTTGTCGCGGGCCAATTCCAGCAGCCTCTCAGACTCGTTCAGCTGCTCCCGCAGTTTGCCACGCACGGCGGACATGAGTGACCTCAGTCTGAACGGCGGCGGGGGATTCTCCTTTGGCTCCGCCTCGGTGGCGGCCGATGGCCAGGACGAGAGCTTCGCGCCCGCCGAGCTGATGCAGTCCAAGCTGGTGTTGGGCGAGATCTCGTGGGCGCAGGAGTTCACTGCCATGCCGACGGCCACGTTGAGCAACCAAGCGATGCAGAAGATTGCCGCACCGCCGCCGCTGACTTCCGAAATTGAGACCTCCGTGTCCAAGTAAGTATTGATAAGTCACTGCAGAAGATGCCGGAGTAATCCTAGTGCTTGCAGCTCCCTCTTGGCCGGAGATCCGGACTTCTCGCTGGGCAACTACTTTCAGACGCGCTCGGAGAACATCTGGAACATAGTAAACAACGGCAGTCCGGATCGCACGCGACCCACTCAAGCGCTAATGGAGCCGGAGGCCAACAAGACCCTGGACTCCGTGGGCGAGAAGACCCCGCTGCCAGAAAACAAGACCTACACCAAGACGGACGATGTCGCAGGCTCGAATCTTGGACGCAACCTAATGCGCAAGATGCAGCAGGATCGAATTCAGACGGTGCTAAAGGCCAACAATGGCCTGGCGGCTCAGGAGCCCAAACGGCCGCCCTCGAGCTCCGAGATCCTAAGCCTCTCGGCCATCGACAAGGCGCTGAGGGACATAGATCTGAACTCGGACACGTCCACGGTGGAGGTGGTCAATCATCTGTGGGAGCGTGGTCGTGGCTGCAATTACGAAGATGAGGAGAACAAGGAGAACCGGAGCAGCAACTCCCAGGCGGAGCGTACATTATGCGGGTCCAACAAGCTCTCGGACACGAAGAGCTTCACTGACTCTGTGCTGAACTCCACGGACTTTCGTCACCTGCAGCAGAGCATCTCGCGCAAGCCGCTCAGTCCGTTGGCCGACCAGCCGCAAATCACCATTAGCCGTGCGGACACCGAGGCCGAGGCGGACATCGATGAGTGGCCCTCGACGCCGGTTAAGGAGCCTAGCCGCCGAGTGAGGCGCACCAAGGTCTCCCCCCGAGCCGCAAGTCCAGCGAGCAGCGACGGTCTACGCCCACTAACCTGCACCGAGGACGAAAACGATGACGAGGACAAGACGCCGGTGAACAAAAAGAGGGTATCGATCTCCACAGTGGGCCTCATTCCGCGGAATCCCTCCTCCCTGAGCAGCACTCGCTTGGATGGCTGCGATATTGCGGTGGCCTCTTCCACCGAACGTGACTTTGGCATTTCTCCAAACCTGGCCAAGAACCTATCGCCCTTGTCCTCGCCGCGCAGCTGCCTCTCGTCGCCGCTGCTGGACAGCACAACCAGTTCCGAGCGCCGGCAGCTCATGAGTGGTGTAGCACGCAAGGCCAACTCCTCGCCGGCGGGAAGCGAGGCGAGCTCCACCAGCGGATTCACAACGAGCGCAAGACGTGGCCCTGGACTGGGATCCAGCTCTGTTACTGCACCGCGCAGCATTTCGCGCTGCTCCAACTCCAGCGAGTTCAGCCACCGCGATGGCAAGCTGCTCCCCTTGAAGGTGACCCACACGAGCCTGTGCTGGGGCAGCACGAAGCTGCGAACAGACGTGCGCAAGTCCATGCAGGTGAAGAACACGGCGGACAAGCGCCTTGTCATCCGGCTGGGCATCCAGGGACCCGGCTTCCAGCTCGTTGGCTCCGACAGCAGCACCATCACACTGCAGGCCATGGAATGCCGCTCGGTGGTGATTAACTTCTGTCCCACTGTCTGTGGAGCGGCCATCGGAGCCTTGTCCTTCTATGCGCCGCCTGGAGCCCATAACAGCAGCCAGCCGGGCCTGGAGATCCCGCTGTACGGCTACGGCGGCAGTGCCTCCATCACCATACAGGGTCTGCTGAAGGGACCGGTGGGCGCCAGCTTCCTCACAATCGGCGATGTGTGCGAGCTATCCGCCGGTCCTCTGTCGGCAAGCCTAAGGTTCCACAACAAGGGCCCACTGACCGCTTTTGTGGGCATTTCGGTGGACTCCACCGTGCTGATGAAACTGCGCCTGAGCGAGGCCTTCGAGGTGCGTCCCAGCCGGATGATCTTGCCGCCAAATAGCGAGGGCAGCGTGCAGATTCTTTTCCGGCCGAATCGCGAGGACTTGAAGAACATATTGAAGAAGACCGCACAGGTGTTGACACTGGCCAACATGAGGATTTTCTGCGGTGACGAGCCAAACAGACAGCGCATGCGCAGCTTGGTCCAGAGGATGAGCAGCCGGCAGCGAGAGAAGCTCACGTCGCCGATGCTGGACAGCATCTGGGGAGAATTTCCAGAGGAACAGCCGGTGCGGAACATCGGGCAGCTCAACGAACCGCCCGAATTCATCCTGGACCTGGTCACCGTGGTGCGGATCATCGATGTGTCGCTCACGCTCAATCGGGACTTCGATGAATCGTCCGAAAGCTCGCTGATGTTCCTGCCGGAGGCTGAGGAAACCGTGTTATTCCGAACGATATGTGTGGCCAGTTCGCCGACGCCAACCCAGAGCAACTTGCTGGAGCCCGTGGATGAGATGTTGGAGGCGGACACCACCACCTTGATCCCCGTTGAGCGCAATTGGTCTGTGCAGCCCGCTTCGCTGGAGTTCGGAGCCGGCGGCTCTTCCCTGGCCACTTTGTCTGTGACCAACAGCTTCCGTTCCCGTCAGCTCATCGAGGTTAGCTGCAGTGTCCCGGATCTGGTGCGGATCAGCCCCACCGAGTGCTATGTGGCCCCGGATGGCGGCCAGGCGGAGATCGATGTCCGCCTGCTGCGCTCGCCCAGGCGGGATTTGATCGAAAGGGAGCCCCTGATCGTGGTCTCCATGGAGAGCGAACGCATCAATGTGCCACTTAGCTTTAAGTTTTAAATCTTTATTGTGCCTGATTGTGCCCCATGTCTGTATTTCAATTGTTTGAGGAACTTTAGCATTGTATTTTCGTGTACTTTGAAATAAAAGCGTTTATAGATGAATCGTGAGTAATAGGTAGTTTTAATATAACCTGTTTATAAAATTAATGATTTTATTAAATAATATTAAGGTATTCCAGTAACTGTTTTTTTGGAACTCTTTTAAAAAATAACGAACATAATCGATAAATAATCGAAAGTGATTGGTCACACCAAAAGTCAAGTGCCATCACTAATGCAAAGTGCATAATTTCCCTGCATTTTCCGATGAAAATGGACGCCGACAGCAGCGGAGTCGTGCACCGAGGTATATATATACATAGTATATTCGATCGGACCAAGATCGATCAAGTGCCATCTTTTTGTTGTTTTTTTTCTAGTGCCAAATCGTGTGAAATGTGAAATGGATGATAAAGAACGCTGGACGAGCAGACAAAGAAGCTAGGACTATGGGACACTCAACTGCGCATTATGTGGACTCCAGAGACGAGACGCACCACAAACTACGGCTGGAGTGACTAACCCTTCTCTTTCCACTTAGATTCCCATGGCTCCAGGTCGCGATCCCGGCGAGAAAGGGAGAACCATGGCCGCCCAAGGGAGAGGGAGCGCAAAAGGGAGGAGCACAAGGTGCCCTACTTCGCAGATGTGGCACGGGAACAGGACCGAGTGAGGAGGCTGCGTCAAAGATCTCCCCGATCCACCAGGCGCTCCCGCTCTAGATCCAGATCCCACTCATCCGACCGGGAGAGCAGGCCCAGGAGGCAACGCCACCGCTCGCGGAGTCGGAACCGCAGCCGGAGTCGCAGCAGTGACCGGAGACACCGACAAAGGAGTCCTCATCGGTACAATCCGCCGCCAAAGATCATCAACTACTATGTGCAGATGCCAGCACAGGATTTCTACGTTAGTAGATTTATAATATGATCTCTGAGCTAATTTGAAATTGACACTTCTTTTTGCAGGGAATGTACGGGTCATATGGAATGGGCCCACCGCCGAGATTTGGCTACCAGCGGCCACCACGTCCTCCACCGTTTCCAGCTGCCACCTACAGATTCCGCCATCGTCCGCCTTTCCTGGGAGCGCCCCGATTTGGCCACAGAAACGCGTGGCAACCACCACATTAAAAGAAAAACCATTCGACATAATTACAAATTTATTTACATTCGTGTGTTTTGTACATTAAAATAATAAATACATATATTTGAAACTAAAGGAGGAGAACATAAAATATTGCAAACGGAGAAAGTTGATTAAATCATGAGCAAATGCAGCGAAGACGGCGGCAACAAAGGGGTCACACGAGGTAGGGAGAGGAAGTTACTTAATCCTACGAGGGATAACCATATAATTACGACTTTATACATGTACATTTGCACATACACACATGGTTTGGGGGCCTAACACTAGCGACTCTCTCCTAATTACGATATATACGCTTTGTCAATAAATTATAAAAATAGATCATTTGTTGTGGCATTATACTAAAACAGTGGTTAGAGCTCGACCCGTGGACGAAACTGGAGCCGGAGCGGCGGATCCCGAAAGCGCCAGCGCGTCACGTAGACGAACTTAAGCGTGTGATCCTTGCCAAGGAGCTCCTCGTTGCACAGAATGTCGATCTGAAATAGCAGGGATTTAGTTATAGTATTTTTATTATGTTAAATTACAAAATAACACATGTTTCGGTTTTCCCTTTGAAAAGATCCAAATTGAAAACCAAAACAGGAGTGATTGTAATGTGAATATGCCCCACCTCTCGGTACTTTTCAATGCCGTTGAGGATCTTCTTGGCAACCAGCTTTTTCAGGTGCGTTATCGTCGCCTGCGAGCTGCAGCGGATAAAGCGCCTCTGCAGGTTCTTGAAGTTGTTGCTGATGCACTCCAGGCACACGTTCACCTGCTCGTCCAGGCGATGGAAGTCGGACTCGGCGTGGGCGTCCATCACCTTCTCGTTGTCGTCCTCGTGGTTCTGCGTGATGTCCTTGGGGCACGGCATGTTTCTGCTCTTGTAGAAGTCCCGCTCCCGGCGCGATTCATCTGAAAGGGGCGAGGGATGGGGGCGTATATAGAGAGTGGGCGGAAGGAATCGAGGCGAACCAACCTTCTTGCAGTTTCGGCACCAGTTTGTACACAATGTCCTGCATGGTGCGATCGAAGCTGATGTATTGCAGGGGATGGGACTGGTGGATGATATTGTCGCAGGTGGGGCAGGTCTTCTTCTCCTCCAGGTGCTTTACCAGGCAGCTCTTGCAGACTGAAACGGGGCGTAGGAGAAACATTTTCGTTATTGGGCAGGTGGTGCTCCATCTTCTCTACTCACATGTGTGCAGACACTCCGTCACCGTGGTGGCATCGATGAAATAGCCCCCGCAGATCTTGCACGTGATGTGCGGATTTATCGTCTTCAGCTTCACGCGCCGCTCCATGCTGGCTGCCCCCGATATTGTGCGGCACTACGTTACTATATCCTAAATAGCCCTGCTCTGCGGCGGACCGATGGCTTGCCCTGCTCCCGCTGCTGCTGATTTTCCGATCTCCCACTCCCGGGCGGAAAACGATGAAAACGGCGGCCGCGCTCGCTTCCGATTAGTGGGAAGGCTCGCGCACGGTCAAACAGGCACTCGGCATTGTGGCCAGCGGATTTTTATCGCGATTTGTTTCCTTTTTGGCTGTAATTTGAAACAAATAAAATAGAAATCACGACCAAAATTGTGTGTACGTGTGAGTTAGGGATGGGCGATAGTTGCGTACCTGTTACTTGTCGCGATTATTTCACTGCGAACAGTCACGGCTTTGGCGGGATGTCACGAGCAGTCGCGATTTGATAGAAATTAGTGCATGTCAGTGTTTTCGCATTCAACTATATAGTTCGCTTTCCACCGCTAATACAAATTAAAGTGTGTATATCGTATCCTGCTGTTTCAATATTTCCCATCTATATATCACATGTCCCAAGGCAGTGACTTGTTCACTTTTCGAGTCACAGCTATCGTACCGCAGTGCTTGCGTGTGTGGGTGACCTGTGCCACCTTCTTGATGCAGTGACTTGGTTTTCGTGTGCCGGTCACAACTATCGTAGGAGCGTGGGTGGACGCAGTCTGGCAATGCCAATGCTGAATTTGGACTGGTCACACGAATACAACAAACAATCTGGTATATTCGAACAATTGATCGGTATATTTTCAATATTTTAGGGAAATACCCTCCCCCTTTTTTTTCAAAAAATAATTTGCATGTATAAGTTTTAGGCTATATCAGCAAATATCTTCAATATATTTTAAAATTGGAAAGTAGAAACCTAAAATAAAAATAATTATTTCAATTCAGCTTCTTAATGTGATCGGTTTTGCGAGAAAGCCATTCCTTAAAGAATATAGCATATTTTCCAAACGTCATAAGATGTTATTTGATCGCAAGAAATAATAATTTGGTGACGATATTTATTGAGTAAGTTGGCCTTACATTTGTTTTCCTTTTAATTTTCTAATTTTAACAAAATTGAAACATTTTACTCCTTAGTTCAAAATGTATTTGGCGTATTGCGGTTCATATTTGTCAATATAGTGCTGGACAAATCGGCACTTGATAACAATGAACTGCCCATTCAGCAATGCGTAGTCCAGTGCCGCCTTCGCCAGAAGCTTTCCAATGCCGTGTCCTCCCAGCTCCTTTGGCACTTGGGTGCTCTGAATGGTCATCACTCCCTCTGCAACAGAATATAGTAAGCTCGGCTCGCTGTTCTCCAATATCGATGTAGAATCGGTCCTTAGTTTGCCGAATAACTATATGTGTTCCATATGCCCTTGCCTGTAAACACAAGTTTGGAAGCTTTAGCAAGTGGCCAGTGGGTGTTTTATTACTTGTGGGAATAGAGTAGACTTTGGAGCCAATGGAGTACCGTTCTGCGGCCTCCATACAGTAACACAGTGGAAAGTAATTTTGAAAACATTTTAATTTTCTGAGAATAATTTGGAAATAAACATCAAAATACATAATATTGACAATTTTCCACGTGACCAGATTCCATTTTTGAAATTGATCCAATTATGTATAAATACTAAAAAGGTAAACAAATTATAGAAATGGGGTATTCCCTTTACCTTTTATTTTCGGATAATAATAATATATTTTTTGTAGTTTTCTTTTACACTAAGCATTAATTTTTTTTTATTAAATCCTCAGTTTTTCTTTGATTTTTTGGAATGAATATATATAAACACAATCTTCGTTCTCAAAAGATTTTACTAAACATTTTATTTTTCGCCCATGGGAATGGAAATTTAAACAAGTGTGTGACCGTACACTCTCTGTTGTTTTGGACCTCCAATTGCAGTAATCAGCTGTCGCTTTGCTATTGTTTTTGTTGTGTGGCTTCCTTGAGGCGCAGTTTTGATTATTTTTTTTGATAATTACTCATAGCCTACAAACCACAGAAAAGCTGGACAAATGGCGCTGGTGGATCACGACTCCTGGGACATCGAGTACGAGGGCTGCGAGCGACTGCGCCACCAGCTGCTCGTTTACCTCAATCAGCGGCAGCAGCTTAGTCCGAAGGCGAGCCAGTACGTCCAACTGACGGGCAGCATTCAGGCGGGCCTGGAGCAGTTGGCCAAGGACATGAAGCACCTGAAGGTGGTGCTGGACAACGCGGTCACCTGGGAGACTAGTCCGGAGGAGGAGCTGCAGCAGAGGCGCATCGACTGGGACCGACTCACCTCGCAGCTCCGCGAGATCCGCGAGAAGTTCGCCAATAGCACGCGCTCCAATGTCCTGGCCTCCGCCTCAGCGTCCGCTTGGCAGGATCAGGATCTCGCCCCGCGTCAAAGCAGTTCGTCACGGGACACCGCCTTGGATGTGGAGACCTTGAAGCAGCGAAAGATCGAAATGCTGGAACAACAGAACCAGGGACTCGAGGTACTATCGGCCACCTTGTCCAGGCAGCGCCAACTGGCCACCCAACTGGGCAACGAAGTGGAGGACCAGAACAGTGGGTATTCCTCGACCACTGGACAGCCATTACTCATCCCTCTTCCTTTGCAGACATCCTGGATAACTTGGCCAATGCCATGGACCGCGTGGAGACTGGCGTGCAGCGGGAAACGCAGAGCATTGGACAGGTCAACCGGCGGGACAGCACCTGGGGCTACTGGCTGGTCATCATCGCCTTGTTCGTGGCCATTATCGTCGTGGTCGTCGTTTAGTGGCCGCCATCCATTCCAGTATGTTAGCCGTCATTGCTTTATATAGAGAGATGACCTGCGTGGAATGTCTATCTGTCGTTAACCCAAAGTTTGATTATTTATGTATACACCAATTAAAGTAGGATTTATAAGTATCTACGTTCGCGGATCGTTGCCCTCAACAGGTTTATTTAGTCGTTACATTACGGTTAACAGATGTACAGGTGTTTATCTACTTAAGCCAAATCGGAGGCGTAGGGCACGCCGGCCAGATGGCCGATGGCGCCGACGGCCAGCTTGGAGCTGCCCACCTTCTTGGCCGCCTCCTGGACCTGCGACTGCGAGATGCCATCGATGGCGCTGAGCAGGGCGTCCGCCTCCAGCACATTCCGGGTGAGCGCCGCCTGGCGACCGATCTCCTTGATCAAGCCACCGTCCGACGAGTAGCGCGAAATGATGCGCGCCTTCAGCAGAGCCTTGCCACGGGTCACATCCTTCTCGGACACCGAAGCGGACTTCAGGCCGCGCACCAGGAACTCGACGGTCTTGCCAATGTCCTTGGCATCGGCGGAGACAACGAAACCGAACAGTCCTGCGTCCGAGTAGCTGGCGTTCAGGGCCTTCACGGAGACACCATTGCCGCCGGCGCAGTTGACGGCCTCGCCGAAAAGTCCGGCCGAAGTGCCGCGCTTGGTGGCCGCCTTGGCGCCGACAGCCTGCTCCAGAATGGCGAAGGCCAGCGCCTCCTTGGGGTTCGAAGCGGCACCGCCCTGTCCAGCCACGGCGACGACGGCACGGTGGCCGGAAGTGTCCTTGCGGGCATCTCCGCCATACCAGTTGGCGGAGGCGGCCTTACCGCCGCCGCTGGGGAACTGCAGGGTCTGGGCGAAGCCAGCCAGAGTGTTGCTGTCGATGCCCACGCCCACGACGGCGGCACGGCCAGCGGCGAAGGTCTGAGCCACGTAGTGCAGCAGGCTCTCGGAGGACAGCTTGCCCAGCTGGAAGCGGGGCGAGTAGATCGAGTTGCCCAGGCCGTTGCGGAAGGCGGCCTTGTGCACCAGCTCGATGGCGCGTTGCTGCGAAGGATAATGGAATTAGTCAGAGATGCGACGACAAAAAGCAATAAGTAATTGTGTAAGGGATAGACTCAGTGAGGGGTCTTACCTCCGTGGAGACGGCGTTCAGCTGGTTAACCACCGTCTTGGCGTTGTCGACCAGCTCCCAGGGCTTGAAGGCGGGCTGCAGCAGGTCCTGCAGGTAGCGCAGTCCAGTCTCGGCGTTGTCCGCGGTGGTGGTCACCGTGTAGCCGACGACCTCGCGGTCGCCCCATGTGGTCAAGGTGCCGCCCACCTGCTGGATGTTGCGGGCGATGGCGAAGGCGGAGGAGTTCTGGGTGCTCAGTCCTCCGGCCAAACGGAGCAGGTGCGAGGCGCCCTGGGTGTCGTAGGCCTCGTTGCGGGATCCGGCTCTGTAATTGATGGATTAGGACTCTCTAAGGATCGGTTTCCGGCCCCCTAGACTCACCCCAGCACCAGGGACACGCGCGAAACGGGAAGAGTGGCATCGGCGGTGGCCACCACCAGTTTGTTCTCCAGCACCTTGACGTTCACGGCGGACAGGTCGCCGACGGGACGCGGGCAGGTGGCGTAGCCTCGTTTCTGCAGGTAAACAGGATGGGAATGTCATTGCTCTGGTTATATTCGACTTTGTTTGGACGGCAACTTTGGGTGTTTTACGTAACACGAGCCTCCCCGTTTACGAGTTGCGCTGCCGTAACTTTTTGTTGGTTAAGTCGAGACTTACGGCGATGGCGCGCAGGAGCGACGTCTTGCTAGCGTTGCAGGCCATGGCGTGGATTATGCTATAATTTCTTCTATTTGCTTTTTAAGCAATGCTTTTACAAATAATCGCAGAGCGAAAATTTTTGTCGTTCGCGCTGGTGTGGCCGTCGCAGGGGGTTGCACTAATCCCTGGGGCAGTGCGGGCGTAGGCGGTCACACCGAAAAACCAGTGATTTCTATAGTCACGGGATTTTCAAAATACCGTGATCAGTAATTGGGGAGAGTAATACTATTTAAATAGGACAGTCCTGTCAATTGTTCCTTTTTTAACTTAAAAATTAATAACTATAGTATGTAATTCTTTTTAGAAACTTTCTGGCTATCCATTCTAGAAAAATACAGTTCTACGGTTTAAAGAGGAGTTTGCTTTACTTTTTTCATATACAGATACATATTACTATAAAAATTGTGGTATCCAGCGATTTAGGACTGTTTTCTTAACCCTACTCTGGCGATCTTAGATTTAGACTATCATCTCGAGGTCGCGTGCATAGCTGAGCACCTGCTCGGCCAGTTCCTCGGAGGGCAGCAGTTCCTTGGGCTTGACGCTGCGGTCAGTGAAGCTGTAGTCACCGCTGGCCTCCAGTTTCCATTGGCGCTTCTCGCCGAAGGCCTTGATCTCGTCGGGCACGCGCAGGTTGAGCCGCTTGGCCGCATCCTTGGCGGAGATTTTGTCGTAGGACTTCTCGATGCAGGCTCCGATCTCATCGCGCACAGTCTCCACCAGGAGGTCCATGAAGTAGCTGTATACCTCGGCGGGCACCGTCGACTTGGCCTGGAAGATCTTGTTGTATCGGCCCTCCATGATGTACTGCTCGAGGGCCAGGATCGGGCGGATGAACTGATTGTGCTGGATGACATCCACGGAGAGCAGTTCCAGTTCCGTGTGGAAGTCGGAGACCCGGTTGCCGGAGAGCAGGTAGAGCAGATTAAGGCCAAGCAGCTTGTACTTGCTCTCCGACTCGCCAATGATCTTGGCGTAGTCGTAGTAGTAGCACTTCAGCTGCGCCATGTAGCGCTCGAAGGCGAGCAGGTCCTTGCTGAGCACGCTGTGCTCCACGGCCACCTCCAGAACGCTTCTGGCCAGGATCAGTTGCTTCTTGGAGCTCTGGGCGTCGTTTCCGTCCGTGGGCAGGAAGGCCATCTTCACCAGCGCCACTTTCAACTGATCCAGCAGCTGGCCGCATTTAACGGTGTTTGGCGGCCGCTTCGCCCACTCGGCGGTCAGTTCCTTGTAGAGGGCTTCCACGGTGGCCATTTTAAGCTTCTTTTTTAGTTAAATTAAATTGTATTTTGCAGATTCGCTTCGCAAGCAAGATGATTTTCGCTTTTTTTTAGAGATGGAAATTGCGGTCGTGTCGGCACAGAGGTGGGTGCAATCGATGTTTACGTGGACTTATCGATTCTGTTTTCATCGCAGGGTAATTTCTTTTTAAATTTAACTAAAGTTTTTATATTAATATTATTTTTTAAAAATGTGTACTTGTAAACACATCTAGTAATCATTTAGCAAAGAATACATTTGTTGTTTTTAAACTGTTAGATGTATCTCCCAAATTAAAATTTATATTTTATAAGTATTCACATGCCCTATATCGTGATTTTAATAATTTGTTAATGAAAGCAGAATAAAATAATATATTATAAAAAATAATGTTCTCAATGGGCATAAAATAAAAGCTCGCACATCCGTCAAAACGGATCTCTGATCCTTATGATTTATGTTGATTTAAGATAATTCCCAACATCCTTCATGATTTATTTTTTGTATTTAATATTTTAATGTACGAAACACGCCCTAATTAATACATTTTTTCTTGCTTTCAATGTTGTGGTTGCCGTTTCTGTGACCAAATAGGGGAATCTGTAAATGTGAACGATCGAAGACCCCATTGGTATACGTCTCCTTTATCGATAAGGACTTCTTTGTATTTGTCTCCTGCAATTCCGACTCCTCGAGGGGTGACAATGTCTACTGCATTTGCTCTTCCATTCGGATTACTGAGATTGCATTGATCTGGATCTGAAACGAGTGTCTCTGGTGGACCGGGAAGGTCTTTGACGCAGCCTCCTTACTGGGTCCTGTTCCCGGGCCACTTCCTTTTCCCGTTCCGTCTTCCTTGCGCTGCCACTATTTTCCTTTTCTCGCTGGGAGGCTGTGTGGACTCGCATGTGTACGCGCAGATGTGCGTCCTGAAGAAAGGTCTTCGGACATTGTGAGCACTTGTACTGTCGTTCCACTGAGTGGATAACAAAATGTCTTGCAAGATTGCCCGCAGTTTTAAAATACTTTACGCAGAGAGAGCACGGAAATCGTCGCGTTCCCTTGTGTGTACGCAAATGTGGTTCTGCGTGCGATTTCAGGTGGGTCTGAAGCTGTGAATTCACTACATAAGACTTGGAGCAGTGGGAGCACTCGAACGGCCGATGGTCCGAGTGGCCTAGAATGTGTACCCGGAGACCTGACTTCTGGGAGAACCGCTTTGGACATTGGGGGCACTTGTGAGGTCGTTCTCCTGTGTGGGAACTAAAATGTCTTGAAAGATGAGCAGCGTCTCCAAAAGTCATTGAGCAAAGAGAGCACTGAAAAGGTCGTTCTCCTGTGTGGGTTCGCATATGCTTTTTTAATTGGGCATTTTGCAAAAAAGTTTTTGGGCAATGGGTACACCTAACATTTTGTTTTCCTGTGTGACCTTGCATGTGTGTCCGCAGAGTTCCATCCGTTTTGAAGGTCTTTGGACATTGGGAACACTTGTACGGTCTTTCTTCTGTGTGGACAACTAAATGTTTGGAAAGATTTTCATGATTTGCGAAAATCTTTGAGCAAATGGAGCACCGAAGGTACGAAGCTGTGTGGGTTAGTAGGTGTCGCTCAAGATGATATTTTGATATGCAAATCTTCGGACAGTGAGAGCATTTATGCGGACTATAAATCTTTACTTCACTATTTGTAGAACCGTGATCACTTTTTTGAAAATCATCTTCCTTTTTCTCGATCTGCACTTGGCTGTCGCACTGATCGATATCGCTCTCTGAAATGGGACAGTACTCCTCCTCAAAACTGTCTTCAAGTGGTTCGTTCTTCACTTTTATAAGTGGTTCCTCATAACCATGCAGATCCTCGAATTCTCCTATTGCTTGATCAACAGGGTCAAGAGCTTTTCCATCAATGTTGGATTCCTCATTCTCGCAATCTCGACACATTGGACACATCTTTCTTCAATGAATCCTTATCCAGATCCTCGACTTTTCCTATAGATTGGTCAACATGGTCAAGAGGTTCCCCAACAATGTTTGAATCCTCATCCTCGGAGTCCGACACTTCGCACACTTCCTCCTCCAGTAGGTCGCCCTTCAATGAATCCTTATTTAACTGGCAGTAGATTTGGCGACTTCTTTCGTACGTTTTCTTCATCTTGAATGCAATTTTTGCATCCTGCAGGCAGGATTTGCAAATGTTTTCTGGAAATCGGTCACCCCTCTTAATTTTAAACCCTGTACACTGGGAAATCATAGTCGCATAGGAAACTTCCATTGTCTCTTCAAATATATTGACCATGTCGTCGGAATTTGCCAGGCAGACACGGCATACTGTTGATCCCATGGCTCTGAAATGTATTCATAAAGTTAAACATAGATCTCAACTGTAACTCAAACTAACTTTCTTCGTTTTTTTTGTTCCTCACCCTACAGGTGGACCATCGAGTGGATTTACAGCTACCGCCAATTATTTACAATTTGTTCTAAAAAATTGTTTGGTTTGTTATTTTGTATTAGAGATGTGTACGCTACGATATCAAAACTGTAGTGCACTGGGTTAGATATCGATGACAGCACCACAATTTAAAAAATCGTCATCATACCATCATAAAGCCGCTTAAGTTAAAAAAATGGCATTATGTACAATGTACAAAAATATATTCTAAACATAGTTTAACTTTATTATGTTATTTCTGTGACAAATGTAGATTGATATTAGTAACGTTCCAGGGGCATGCGAACTAGTCTCTCAGTTCTAAAGCTATCGCGATTAAACTTTCCCAAAAGTCTTCTTTCTATTGCAGATAGTACATATGTATGTATGTCGGAACGAGTCGGGTCAGACCACATTATCTTATGGCTCCCGTTTTGCTTTTTGACAATAACATTTTAAATACCTGCAAGGGCATATAAACTTCGGCTGGCAGAAGTTATCTTCCTTTCTTGTTTTTATTTTCTTTTCAATATTTTGATGTACATAACACAGGAACGTTGGACGATTTCGGCATTGACAGCTGGCACATGGGAACGGTCAAGGTCACATTCTCCTTACCGATAAGGACTCCTTTGTCGGTCTCTCCAGTAGCAGCTACCACTACGGCTGCGATTCCGACTCCTTGAAGGGTGACAATACCTTCGGATCTTTGATTCTACTGGTCGGATGATCTAAATCTGGAGCGGGACCGTCTTGTGGTTCGGGAGATCTTCGACACAGTATCCGTACTCGGTCCTGTTCCCGTGCCACATCTGCGAAGTAAGGAACCTTGTGCTCCTCCCTTTTGCGCTCCCTTTTCCTTGCGCTGCCATTATTTTCCCTTTCTCGCCTGGAGTCCGTGTGGCCTCTCAGGTGTGCCTGAAGATGTGCTTCCTGGATATAGGTCTTTGGACATTGCACTATGGTCCAAAAGTCGATTTTTTTGGCATAAATTCTAAAAATTGAGTTACAGACTTCAAAATTGTCACATTTCGTTTTTTTAAAACGAATACCATGCAAACAAATTTTGAAGTCTGTGCGACCACGCCCTCTCTTGCCTCCCATGCAAGCAAATTCATAATACTACACTGTGTTATACAATTTAACCTTTATTTATTTACATTGATGAAATGTTAAAAATACTATTTGCTTTAAATAATCAGTGCTCTAAATGTGCTCTCGAAAAAATTCTTTCACGCGAGAATTCTGAGAAAAAGGACTGAGAATTCTATCACTTGAAGCCCTAGAAGCACTTCATATTAATAATACCAACCACCAAAAAAAATCTCGAAACTCACTCTCTGTGGAACCGAATCTCGTTCATCACCTTATTTATTATAACAATGGTTATCGTATCCATATTATTCATATGCCGAAAAACGAAAAAATAAATAATAATACAAATGAACCCCACTACTCCAATGACAGAAGAAGTTCAAAATATGAAACCCGAAATAAAATTGAACCAATTAAACTTAGCACCGGAGTTCAATAATATTCCATTCTTCTAAGAATCAACAGTTGCTCGAGGACTAGCAACAACTTAGTGGGGAAGAGTTAACACCCTAAAAACATAACCCTATAAATATATAAAAAAATAAGACAAAAAAATAAATTCTTGCACAGTTCATTGCCCACTTGCAATATCATTGTGCAAGAACTACAAATCCACATCCTGTTCAAAATATTGTGCGCCTAAGCAGCCCCATTATCATTTCTGAGAAACTGTTCCCCACCTCATATTCGACGACAGACGACTGGAACAGTGCTGAGCTTTGCCCCCACCTGCGTCTCCGACACCACACAAGTCCGAGAGCGCTGAACTTGTCCAAAAACCCCGCTACCGACTTTCTGATTTCGCTGACTCCACTGCAACCCGCCATCGTCTCCGCTGCCACCCGCTGACGTCTCCGCTGCCGCTGCTGCCGCCGCTGCCGCCGCCGCTGCCAATGCTTTAATAGGTTTCATTCTTTATACAATTGTATCCAAAAGTCAGTCGATATTTAAACTACTAATAAACAAGTGCTTTAAATAAAAACCTTCGTTACCTTTTTTATTTTTTTTAAAGGATAAAAATTTAACTTATATTGGCGTTGTTGTTGCTAAATCCTTTAAAAGAGAGCTTTCGGTAATTACAGGGGTAAAAATACAATTAGCACTTTTAAGGGGTTAGGTAGATAGGGTTTGACCAAGCAGCTGAACTATAAGTAGTTTGGAAAAACTCGGCAAATAAATCCGCAATTTCAGAATCCGACGATGCCTCTTTTGAGTTTAAACGTAACGATGAAGGCAATGCCGAAGACTTACGCTTGGCATTAACGATGTTATAAAACTGCTTCGGATCATTATTTATCAATTTGCGTCAATGTTTAGAATTTTTTTTGATTTTTTGTGATTTCAATAGCTGTCATAGAATCGGCCAAGAAAATATTGTATATTTAAAAAAAAAGTGGGTATAAATCTTTGATTATATCTCGATGTCATAAACAGTTTATAATTTATATTATAATTTAAATTATAATTTCAATTTTTTATTCATTTACATCTTCATCGCTACTGTCAGAACAGTCAAAAATAGTCGAATATTCATGCTGTAAGTGCGCGCGGAGAAACCAGGGCTGGCGACAATTCAAATTACGAACATTTTTTGCTAACTTTAACCACGGTTTTCTTAGAACAGGCACAAAAGGGCAAGCTAATTTTTTCAGAATTTGTAGTTAAATATCTAAACTTTTTTTTAAAAAAGAATTAAACGGGGATCTAGGGTGTAACACTACTTTACGTCCAAGAATATCAAAAAAAAACCTAATTTTTTTGGACCACTTTTAAAAAAATAAAAAAAAAGTAATTATGAACTTAAAATTCTTTTTTTTTTAGGCAATATTCTAAGAATTGGTTGCTCTTAGAATTTCAATCGTTACATATACAAAATCGTTACGCTTTCAGAAAAATTCCAAAGATGCATAAAAATACTTTTTTTTCTTATTGGCTAATTCTAATTCGAAAAATCAACTTTAAAAATCTGTAGTGGGATAACCATTCATAGCAGATCACTTTTTCTTTTTGATTTGTATAGAGAATTCAATTGTTTTTAATTTTGCATTGCAACATTTTGGAAAATCTTAAAAAAAAATACATTTTGGCAGGCTTTTTGTTCTAGGCGCCCCAGTGTGCTCTATTTGCTTGTTGTTGTAGTTCTTACTATCCACTGGTCGGCTGTTGATGTTGTTGTTGTTGTTCACACGTCTCTTCTGCTTGCAGTACTTGGCGAAGTGTCCAGATTTTCCACACGGGTAGCACGTTGTTTCCTTTGCACGGCACTCAGAAAGATGATTCGGATTGTAAATTGCTCCACAGTTATAGCAGCGAGGGACTTCTGCGTTAACAGACTTCTCACGATTCTGGTTCTGAAGGAATTCATTTTTTTTGGCGGATGCTTTACATTCGGTGATGATCTCCTCCAGTTTCTTATTTTTTGATTCAAGTAATTTAAGATGCAGTCTTTTATCATTTATGCCGATTATGAAGCGATCCAGGAGCATCCGTTTTTCATATGCTTAGCCACAGTCACATTTGAGTTGAGTTTCAAACTCTATGAAAGGTTGTCCCTCAGTTTGAAAAATGTTGTTGAACTTGTGATGTGATGATCGTGATGTTTTTGTATTAATACAGTATTTGGACTTAAACACAACATAGTGTTCTCACTATTATTACACTTTAATATCCAAGTCATGTTCTTTAATAAACTCTTTAAGTTGTTCATCATCTGCACCGCTACCTTCCTCCCTTTCCATCATTTTGGTGCTTGCAGTAAAAATCAAAAGTAAAATACTTAAAGTAAAAAAGTATGTGTATGTATGTACAAATTGTGTTACGGCGTCCCTCTGTCAATTGTTCATACAAACTGTTGTGACAATTTATATTGTCAAAGATGAGCAAAGATGCTCTGGGGTTTTTTTCCACCAATTTGAATATTATAACTATAAAAGGTGCACTTCATGGATGGTTTATTTATTATATACAATTAATTCTAATTCAGTTTTTCACTTCACAATCTTCAATGCTGACAATGGTATCAATTTAAATTTATTACATTTAAAGTATTAAACGCGACCAGCGGCTGTGATGAACTGCTTCTGTTCGATGCCCATAAAAGAATCATCGTTCGTTCTCTCTTGTGACTCCCTTTACATAAAATTCGGGCAGTTATAACAGAGTGGTGGGATTATGAAAAATTTTAGAGTTGCAATTGCAGAAAGTTCTCTCAACTACAGCAAACGTCCGAACATGCCGCCCCCAAATACTGAAAATTTCTGCGCTTTGCTGGAAAGAAATATGTGTCATTACGATATGTAGATGTGGACAAAGTATGTACGTAAATAATGTTTATTCAGTAGCCTCTGAATAAGTGACTAACGGCAATGGACCGATTTTCGACAAAGAACGTTTATAAGTTCCGGATGCCGTTTTAATAGATGCGACTCGAATGAGATTATCAGCTCCTGGATGTAATTCGATTATGCGACCGAGCTTCCATTCATTTGGCGGAAGCCGATCATCTTTAATAATAACTATGTCGTGTAAACGCAAGTTTTCCTCAACTCGCTGCCATTTTGGACGAGATTGTAAGTGTGAAAGCCAATCCGAGCTCCAACGATGCCAAAAGGTTCGCAGCAGTCTTTGTCCTTCCAAGAATTGTGCGTTTAACGATTTATCCGAAGATGATGGATTAGGTAGCGCCATCATGGAATCGCCAATTAAGAAATGGGCCGGTGTCAATACCGCTAAGTCCTCCATATCCGACGCTCAACGGGCAAAGTGGGCGAGAGTTCAAACAGGCTTCGATTTGAACCAAAATAGTTGAGAGTTGTTCGTAGGTCATTAGCGCCCCTTTACACGTGCGATGTAAGTGTGTTTTAACCGCTTTAACATTCGCCTCCCATAATCCACCAAAGTTTGGGCTGTGTGGAGGATTGAAATGCCATTGAATCTGCTGAGCGGTTAATTTTGGAATAACCTTTGCGATAACGCTTTGTCGAAACTCTTCATGCCAAAGGTTTAGGGATTTATCTGCTCCAATGAAATTTGTACCGCAATCGCTGTAGATGTGTTGGCAGTATCCACGTCTGCCAATAAAACGTTGTAGAGCCCACAAAAAATCCTGAGAAGACAATCCGGTAACAGCTTCCAAGTGGACTGCCTTTGTCGCCAAGCATATAAAAACTGCAATATATGCCTTGTATTTGTGGTGTCCACGAAACTTTGACGCTTTGATTTCTAGCGCACCGGTGTAGTCCACGCCTGTGGCTTCAAAGGCTCGCTTTGGTGGGTTCACTCGATGTAAGGGAAGGTCTCCCATTAGCTGCGTGACTGCTTTCGGTCTGTGCTTGAAGCAGTCAACACATTTGCGCAGAATTTTTTTAACTGCCTGTTTTCCATTAAGAATCCAAAACGTTTGCCTTGTCACTGCCAGTGTAAGTGATATCCCGCCATGTAATGTGTTGAAATGAGCATTACGAATGACAAGTTCGGTAAAATGATGGTCCTTTGGCAAAATGATCGGTGTGCGTTGATGCGGCGATAGGTGCAATGCATTTTTCAATCTTCCTCGGACACGCAGCACTCCTTCGTTATCTAGAAATGGGGAAAGTTGACTTAATTTGTTCGATCTAGATAAATGTGTTTTTGCCTTTATTTTTTGAATCTCAACCTTAAACGTTTCATGTTGCACTAGTCGGACAATGTGCCCTAGTGCCTGCTGAAACTCCTGGGCGGTCACTGGACCTCTCTGTCGAGAGTCCACGCGCGTTTGTGAATTGTGAATAAAGCGTCGTACGTAAGCCATTATAAACAGAAGTTTGTTGTAAGATGAAAACGACGTGAGTAAAGAGTTTGGATTTCTCTCAACGCAGCTGTGGGTTCCCAGCGGCGAACATGGGAATGGGGTCTGGAGAAAAAATGCATTACAAGTGTAGAAAATGTAATCGATTACGATCCCTGTTTTTCGTCAGTAAAGTTGTAATCAAAGCTCCTATGCCCAGCGGCGAACATGGGAATGGGGTCTGGAGAAAAAATGCATTACAAGTGTAGAAAAAACAATCGATTACGATCCCTGTTTTTCGTCAGTAAAGTTGTAATCAAAGCTCCTATGACTTCGATTTTTTGTTCGTTAACGATTTCCTTCGTCAAAAATTACAAACACACCTACAAAATTTTGCCTATGTGTTCGTTTTTTCGTTTCCCCTCCGTCACATTTGAGCTTCGGGTCTTCAATAGTGACAACATAAATTTTGATTATATTTTTATTTATTTAGTTGGTTAACAAATATCTGCTAACATAGGCTTAACTAGGGATACAACTAACTTATTGCAATTCTATCGATTCGAGGTGACTTAAAATATTTGACGGCAGAGTGCTAATAGGTAATTCAAAAGATAAAATGTTGTATAGGCTATTGTAGGTGTTACAAAGTGCGCGAAAAGGTTCATGTTGGGCATAATTAGACCTACACAAAGGCAAGCGCAAAGGA
>JBAMCJ010005877.1:0-36960 GCA_037075205.1 Drosophila prostipennis
TCACTGGCCCCTCCGGCTGCCTGGTCATTCTTTTTCTATTTGCCAGGACTTATGCTGGTCCTTCGCCCTGTGTGTGTGTGTGTTTGTGTATTATTGGAATAACAATGGCCATTGGCCCACAGGCAACGCAAATAACAACAACGACCATCCAATCGGGCTGCCATGAAGGTAATTTATTATTTTTTTGTGACTTGATTTTTCTGTTCTGTGGGTCAATTCCTGTCTTTCACCTCCCCGAAATAGAAATAAATCAATTTTAAATCACGTCATTATTAAATGGCTATAAATGGGGGAATGCTTTGTTTGGTGTGTGTCTGTGAGTGTGTGTGTGTGTGCCGCACTCACACAACAATTAACACTTGGCCATTACTTCCATTTGCGGCATGTTAATTTGTTGCCACATCAATTGCTGTTGCCAATATGCGAGGCGAATGCACAAACAAGCGACGCGCTCACAATCAAAGGCGCACCCATGCACTGAGAAAAATGGGGGGAATTTAAGTATAGGATAAAATCCCTTAAAGAATTTTTATTAATTCCCTTACCATAATGTTGCAAAGTGTGTGTAATTTACGTATTATGAAGGAAAATTAGTCAAATTAATCTGTTACTTCCCTTTCAACCAGCTTAAAGTAATCGATTCTAGTGTGCAGCCTGCACCATACAAGATATCTTCGTCTATTGTGTGACGAAGATTTAGTAATTAATTTTACACAATGCGGTCGAAGGCCAAGGCTACAGTAAATTCCAAAACAGTGACTAAATACAATGTAGTTACGATACAGTGCTTTAGTACCACCTTTCCTGCCAATTTTCCCTTAGGTGGAGGAATTTATGGGCGAGAGCACTTAATCCCTTCTTAGATCAAATATTTTAATCACATTCTGAGCTCCGTAAAGGCCATCAATATTCAAATTTGAAAGCGAACAATGTCTTTGTTTTGGATTTAAAATAAATACTTTGTTGCACACTTTTTGAATACCACATATCCTTTCACTATTCACCAGATGGGTAGGCACTTATTCCACAAATCTAAGTTTTTTACGAGCTTTTCTACTAAAGATCCTGTATTTTATTTAATTCAATTTGCATTACCATCAGTTTTTCCCTGTGCACATACACATAGACACCCGTTCAGGACTCTGGACTCAGGATGCTTGTGTAACAATCTCACCGACAGCTGGCGCTGTTGCGGTTTGCAGCTACAACTATTACAACAGCAACATGAAGGGCAGGCAACAAAAGAGGCTGCAAGGCAACTTGGTGGGTGGCTCGATTCGATTGGGTTTGTGGGGTGGTGGGTGGTTGCTAGTGGGCCGGCGGCTTGCTGACAATTGCCTGACACTGGGCAGCTGCTTTATTTGCCCCGCACACGTGGACTCCAGGCCCATTGATTTGGCCCAGCCAAGTCAGACAAACAGAAGTCAGGAGGTGGGCGGCGGAAAAGTGGGCGGGGCTGGGAAAGCGACCGAAACTGAAAGCGAGCGAGAGGCTGACTACAACCCAGCGGTCGAACAATAACGCTTGAGTGATTATGCAATTGACAGCTAAATCAATCAATGATGTCAACTACATGCCGGCTACACACACACACAAACACACTCTGGATTACATACACACACTCCCATACACCCATACACATGTGTGTTGGCAAACTGGCAAAACGTCCACGTTGTTTTTGACATTTTCAATTTTTTATGACAAAACTCCAAATTGGTACAAGTTGTTTTTTCTGCCTTTTTTGCCGGCTGCCTTCGCTTCGTATTGATTGCCATAAAAAAGTTGATGCCATTTCAACAAATTTCTTGTTGTGCATTGAATTTTTTCAATTCTTTAAACATGTTTATTGGACTTTTGGTTTTGTACACTGGGGATTCGAGTAGCCAACATAATAAATTTTGTTTTTAATAAAATTCGGAATTTTTAATAAGGAAGCGAGTGAAAATGCCACCAGAAAAGGATAAAGTAATTTTCCAGTGTTTCTCCGAATTTATTTACTATCTTCTCATTTATGGCTTGATAATAAAACACTATTTTTTTGAATTTCGCGAATAAATTTCCCATTTGATTATGCATTTTTTCCCAGTTTGAATAAATGAAATGACCATCGATGGCTGCTTATTTGCTGGCCTCAACTTTTGCCCAATCACAGGCACTCGAAAGGAAATTAAGCGGAGAACCCACACCGAAAAGCCGATGACAAAATGATGACAAATTTGAGAGGACTGGCATCCGTATCCGCACACTCGTATTTGTCGGCATTCGTCCTTTTTGGCACTGATTGCCGGCAATCGGCAATCGGCAGATGCCAACGCACGTTCGCAGTGGAGGATTGTTATTGGGACTTGGATGATAAATATTTCATTTTTATGTTTCGGTCTGGCGGGCTCTCCACACATTCGCCCCCAACCCCAATCGATGTATCGTATCGATGACGTTTAATTTATAAATATGATGAAGCTGATGTTTGTCTAGCTAACACCGAAATCCTATATATCTTTTCTACTTCCAACCACGCACGCAATCGGTCTTCAATCAGCTGCGAGATCGGGGGAAAAGTTTACCCTCAAGTTTACATCTGGTAAGCGGAAGTGTTCGCTTTTGCTGAGGAATATTTATGTCTATGGAGTGGCTGCTTCCTGTTTGCTGCCGAGCGAAACAGTGGGGTCAATATTAAATTTCTGGCCCACTGTATTTATCTGTGGCAGCACATCATCAATTATGGCCACCGGAAGTTACATTTTTGTCTACGTCGTATCTTTATTTTGCTGCCAAAATGGGAAATGTGAAATGCGAAATGAGAGCAACATGAGCCCACCTCATGATTTGGTAAATCCTGCTCAAAATCCTCCTCCTACTTCCTACTACCTACTAAATAATTAATGACAAGGACAATGGCAACTTCCGGTGCGACGGGATGTGCAAAACACACTCGGGGGAGAAACTCATAAACAGAGCTCTTGAAAGCAAGGAATCGATTCCCCGTTCTCAATAACGCGTGAAAAGCTCTTCTTTCGCCACGAGCATTATGCAAATCACGGCGGGAGACGATTTCTAAAAATCTGTTTACGAACGAGAACATCTGTTGGAAATCTAAAATATTTCCCAACAAAGAAAGTGGGCCGAAAGCTTACTCCTTTGCCATGGAATTTGATTTCACGTTTTGTTTTCTTTATTTCTGCACATTCTGCGTCTGCGATTCATATATTGTGATTCAATAAAAAAAATTTTCAATATTTCTAACTTGCCCGCACACAGGCGAACTCACTAAGCCGGGCCAGAAGATGGAGGAGCGAAAATCGGGGGGAAGCTGCTGGATTAACCCGACTCCCTGCTCTTTGTTGTGTTGTATTCGCATCGCAGGAGCAAGGATGCCAGCCAGGATGCGTGTATTTCACAGCATATGTTGCCCAGACTGCACTGAAATTCCATTGAATGCGAAATACCGAAAATTGATGCCCGGCGAAGCAGCTCTCATGAAATAAATATTTGGCCAATACAGTAATGTGTGCAATAACATTGTGGCCCCACTGAAATTCCGATTGCAA
This sequence comes from Drosophila prostipennis, assembly GCA_037075205.1. Taxonomy (NCBI): domain Eukaryota; kingdom Metazoa; phylum Arthropoda; class Insecta; order Diptera; family Drosophilidae; genus Drosophila; species Drosophila prostipennis. The sequence continues at coordinate 3,549 of JBAMCJ010005877.1, forward strand.
TCCACCTAGAAAATCCCAGCCGCAGTGGAATGCTCTTAGGGATGCCAGCGACTTAATGATCGGGACACTGACCGGTGAAAGCATTGTGAAATGCAGCATTTACACTTAGGAAAATATGGGAAAAAATCTAGAAACTTTAGAAAAAATATGAAAATTGTTGGGGATGTCTCTCCTCACTTAGCTACCATTTATTTATTTTCCAATCATTAAATTTCACATTTTTCTCTCTGTGCACAAAAAGAAAACCAAATATTAGCCACGTACAGATAATCAGCACCCAGAGGTGCACTCGCCACCAAAACCCATAAAACGAAACGAAAAACAAAGAGCTACAAAAACCAACAGGCGGCAAGAAAAAGCTGCTGCAAGGCACACAGCTTAAGCGGCGATGGACTGGCCAAGACAGACAGGTAAAGCGGGGGAAAGCGGGGTGAAAATCGGGGAAATGCAACTCCCAGGTCAGCTGAGAGGGCTAAGAACGCCGCTGCACTCGTTGCAAAAGTCAAAAGCATAAAATCCGATAGCTTCCGCTAAGCTGGCTTATTCAAGCGTACGTAGGGCTAATAAAACATTTCCAAGGATTTCGCTAGGATTTCACGGCCCAGGTCAGCTTGGAGATCTCGAGTTTTATTTACGGACTTTTGGCCATCCACATGGAGGGCAGAAAAAGCAAAAACAAAGGAAGCTGCTGTTGGCCGAGCGGCAGGTGGCACTGAAAGGTCACACTTGTTAACTTGTTGGCGCTCTAAATTATTTCTTAATTGGCTTGGCAAGAAGTCTTCCAAAGGAACCCCCCAACGATGGGTGTTGAATTCAAGATTAAAGTTTACTCTATCTTGAAACACAAAAATCCTATCTCAAGGAAGTGAATCGCACAAAGCACAGGCACAGAATGGCAACAAACAAATTCAAAGCCAGCCAGCGATGCTTATCCTTAATGATGCTGTAAAATGTGCTTCTTGTACCAAGTACTTTTTGTCAACTGGGGTATGTTGAAGTCGTTGAAATTTAAAGAATGGGAAGATATCATAGATTAAAGCCAGAAATCACAGATACAGCTGTTATATTTATTTAAAATAATTTATAAAGAGTATTTTCCACCTTTATTTATTCGACATAATGAAATTGGAGGGTATCCCATAGTTTGAGACATTGTAGATACCCTGCTTTTTCATATCCCCAGCTGCAGCTTTATCTCAGTCACCGGGGCTTACAGTTTTGCCAAGAAAACTTTTTTCCAGCCTCCCTCCATCCGCTTCTTAGCCTTTTCCTAGCCCGAAGCAATCAAAGTTTTGCAGCTCAAGCAAATGTCTGGGGCATTTGTCTTGAACCTCTTCGAACTGCCGCTTAATTGCTACCCAGCACTCGGCTATCCTATCAATAAAACTATGGCCAGCGATGTGACATGCAAACGAAGGACGGGATGAAATTATGCTTACCAAAAAATATGGATAACGAGCCAAGTTGTAACAAGTTTTTAATAGAGCGAAACAAAGAGCTGCCGAGCCCCCGAAAAAGTAGGCAGCAAACTGGCGCATAAACTGCTGAAAAGATGATGAATTCACAAACGACTCCATAAAGTTGGTCGCAGTGAAAGCCACTCGAGTTTCTCGACTTTTTTGTGTGTCCGTTGTCGGTGTAATAAACAAACTTTTGAGCAAACTTTAGTTCACTACTTTCGCATCGTATTTTTTGTGTAGAGCCACTCGGAAGCGATGGGATGCGGATGCTGAGTGGTGCATGTACGACAAGTTTAACACCAAAGGAGCAGCCGAACACGGCACGCTTAGTTAGCCATGTAGATGATATAGATGTGGATGTGGATGTTGGGGTCGCTGTTCGCCGGTCGCTGGTCTCTGGTCGCATCCAGTCCATTGACACGCCGGGGTCGCTCATCTTTGGCATCATTAAGCGCCGTTTTGCGGACGCCACTCGCTGCAGTTGGGGGCTGCAGGTGCCGAATGGCCGACGAACGGAGTTAGCCAAGTGCAGTCGGGCAGAAAGTGAGTCTCAACTTGTTCGGGCCAAGATACAAAGACGAATTTTTCAGCTTTTATGACTGCCAGACGCCCTCTTTAAGGCAGGAATACTATAAAAGAGACTCTAAAATGTATTACCTAAATTTGCTAGCATTTGCAAGTAAATAAACAAATATTATAATAATTCTAATTATTATAATTCAAATAATATTTTTCTTGATTTTCTAGCATATATATAAAATTAAAAATGTTATACAAATAAATTAAAAATTTATAATAATTCATATTATTAATCTAAATATGATTGATATTTTTAATATTAATAATTCAAATAATATTTGTTTTGCTAGGAAATAAATAAATATTTGTTATGCGAATATAAATTGATTAAAATTAAAAATAGTAGGTATACAAATAAATAAAAAACCAATAGTCTAAATAATTTAATATCGTATTATAATTTATCGCTAAAAGTGTTGGCCACCTTCAGGCGTCTTAAGCCTACTTTTCTGGTTTCCTAACTCACAAAAAGGAATATATATATATTCTCCTATAAATAAAACAAATCAAAGGGAATGAATCTCTTTTGGAATTTACCGCTTTGCCTGGTGAAATTTAAGCTATGCCGCAGGAGCTCGGCGTCGCCTTGGTTCGCTTAAAAACTAATTAATCTAAATGGATTTTTGTTGTTGCATTTTGCACTCGTGCATATAAAGCAAACACACACACACACATGATAAAGTCGAGTTAACTGTAAGCGGAGCACTCAATGAAAGCGAAAAATGCCGAAGGGGGAAAGGAGGAGCGGAGGTTTGGGTGGGGAAAAGCGATGGCGGGGATAACCGAAGCGAACCGCAAGCAATTTGCATGTTTGAAACCGCCATTCCATCCACCATTGCACCACCCAAAAACCCCACAACCCCACCCCACCCCACAGCCATCGCTCGAACACCCCATTCACTGGCCATCAACCACTATTGGGGGCAAACACGAAAGGGGCCGACCGTGTGTGGCATCATGCAGAAATCGGGGACAGCGTTAAAGTAGCCTTATCGCCACGGCATCAGCTTCAGTTGCAGCGGCCAACAACTTCAATGTGGACAGTTTGAAGCAGTTTTATTGACGTGTGTCCGGGCGTGGTCCCGGTCCCAAAAGGGGGACTGGATCCATGGATTCAAGGAGATATATAAAACGGGGTTTCGCATGGGGGGACTGTTGCGTTATAAATAACGCCCGCTTCATTCGGTCGATCGGTCGGTTGGTCGGTCGGTCGGTGGGTTGGTTGGTTGGGAAATGCACTTCAACGTTTAGCCTGCGGCTGGCATCGGTTAATGGAATTTATCCATTCTCACGGAAGCCTTAAAGTTTACGAGAAAGATTTTCTGGATTTCGCTCTTGTCCTCCTCGGGACACAGAAGAAGAAGAACGAGGCTCTGCAATAATTCATGTCAAATCAATGCCGAAAGGAAAAGAGAGCACGGCTATATGGCTATATCTTATATAATTTATTGAACACACATACGGCAGGGAAAGTTGCTGGATTTGCGTGTATGTATGGTCGGCGGCGCCATTTTAATTTGATTTTACCATTTCATTTTTTCCTTTTTTTTCTGCGCTCTGTCTGCCATTGGCGTCGTTTTGGCCATATGTGACAGGACTGACCATTTAAGGATTTTAGCTGATGAGAATTCAACTAGGCGGACGCAAATTGAATAAAAAGAATTGCCGAATGTCAGGCACAAGGCACAATCGTAGGCAAAGGAAACTTCGCAGAATGGATATATATTTTCGATTTTCTTTTACAGATTCATAAATTTAAATATTTAAAAACAGATTTATATTTTTGCAGGTCAATATTTGGATGAATGTTTGAATGAATAATTCCATTATTTTAGATTATTATTGTGTGGATAATGGTGTGTATAATTATGTGGGTTTTTGATAGAAATATAACATTTTTTTCTTACGTTTTTTCCAGTCTGATATAAAAAAATGTATTTTTATGCCAATTTTTTTATTTTTGTTAAGGGCGAAAAATTGTTATTAGCCAACTTAAATGCCAAACGATTGGAAATTTAATTAAGAGTTCAAAGAGATATAACATTCCATGTTTTGATCATTATATCCTTTGTTTCAACCAAAATTAAACGTTTTTTGGGTGAAAGATCAAGATCTGGGCTTTTCATTAAAATATATATTTACTGTATTTGGTACAGTTGTATTTTAACAGTTGACAATATAGTTAGTTCTAGTTCATCTCAAGGACCTTTAACTCAGGATCACCCTATTATAACAGATACGTAGAAATGTGCTTTGTGTCGCCGTGTTATTATTATGATTACGATGATAACTCCCTGTAAGCAATTACTTCAAGATAGATTTCCATTACTCTGGCCAAAAAAAAGATTTAATCGCCTTTTCAGCTAAACCGTCGCTTTCATAAAACAGTTTCTGTTGCTTTTTTTTAGCTGACCACTCCGACCATATTGTTTACCCCTCGTCCTTTACAAAGATCCCGGCATTGTGCAGTGTGTACATGTGGTATTCTTTGTGTGGTGCAGCTGTTGGTATTTCTGCGTGGTTTTTGGCGGTACTCTTTCGGTTTCTGTGTGTGTTTTATTCTTCTTTTTGTTTTTGTTTTTTTTATTTCTGTGCCGGCACATCGTTTATTATGCCAAGCGAGAAATGCAATATTTTCTCCTGCGCCGCTACGTGGCCGACAAAAATATTTACAATTTGGCAGCGGCAGTGTCCCTTCAGCGCGCCACAGTGGAACCCCCCTACCCACAACCCCGCAACACATCGGAGCCGCCACACAGCGGCAGCTGCTATAGAAACGGAAGCCATAAAAGGAAGCGCACTCCATAAAAAAGGAGGCCACACACCATTCGGCTAAGCTCAAAAGCGGCAACTTCAATCTTTGAATGTTTTATTTACTGCAAAATCGATATGGCTTTTTGCCCCACCCCTTCCTTCTCCACCCTCCATCACACTTTTTCCTACGTGCTTGCAAAAAGGGTTGGGGTTGGGTGGGATTGGTGGGGTGTCAGGGGTTAAGGGGCCATGGGGCTATGGGGTGAGCGGGCTTAACACACAAGTGCCAAGCGTAACGAGTTGCATGCAAATTTCTCCTTTTTGTTTCTCGTTTTCTGCTCTGAAATATCAGCTCCGCCTCTTGCTCTCTCTCAAAGGGAAATTTCAATAGCAAAGCTCGGGAAAAGCGATTGGGGGGCAAACGGGAAACGTTCAGTGTCCATGGCAAATCACACACCACATAATTTTCCCGCTGCACTGGAGACACACACACACACTCAGCCAGACGGACGCGTAATGGCTGGCCTGGAATTAGTGAGACAGTCGCTGCCGCCAGGATCCCCAGGCGCATTACGTATGCATGACGTTGGCAGGACGAAAAGGACGAAGCGGCCACCAAAGCAGCCGCGTCGCATCGTGAATGGCGTAAATGCCTGGACAGGAGCAAGAGCCCGGCTGCTCCTCCCAAAAAAGCGGAAAACTAGCAACACAAGTCAAGCAGTCGCAGCCGCAGCCACCAGCCAAGCGATAGATGGTCTTACATACACTCGAAAATTAAGTTACCAAAAAAAAAAGAAAAATAGTTGACAAAAATTACTCGAACTTATAAATGAATTATGAAGGTGTCTAGAAGTATGCAACAAAATATTTTAAGTTTTAAAGGCGTGTTAAATATTTTAAAAGCATACTTTTGGGCCCCTTTAAAATCTATAGTACTTAAAAATGAATTATGAAGGTGTCTAGAAGTATGCAACACAATATTATTAATTTTTAAAGCGTGGTGATTATTTTCAAAGCATACTTTTAGACACTTATTTAAGTGATTTATAGCTTTTAGTAATTTTACTTTCCATCGATTCAAACAAAAAGTTTTAATAAAGTGGACAGCTGCTAGTTTTTATTTTATTCGCAAATCCAAAATAGACTTAGCTATTTTTCCCAGTGCCAAATAGCAAAAAGAGTGGAAGAAGTAGAAGTTGGGGGTCAGGTCTCAATGCTGATTGCGATCGCTGCCGGTTTGGCCATTTTGCCACGACTCCGACTCCCCGACGTCGGGTCCCATGTTGATAATTCGAAATTTGTATTCCAATCTTCAAATTGTCTCCAAAATGGAATTGATTTTATGCAGATGAGCATGAAATTGTCTCAATGCGAGTTTTGCATGTTGGTGTAAATAAATGTAACGATGTCTGAGGCAGAGGGACAAGGACAAGGACGTGATGAGCCCGACTTTTCTCCGGTTTTTTCGATTGTGTTTGCCATGGATTTTTCTACTCGTTTTTGGACTTTCGGTTCTGGCACTTTTGGCCATTTCGCAGAGTGCATGCCGCATCAAAGATGCGACGTTTACGGATTTGTAATTCACAGCAATTCAGCACGGTCTGCCATTCCATTTCCATTTCGATTCCGGCAACCGCAAACATATTTTCTCGAACCCAAATTTATTACTTAATTCTCTGGGACGGCGACGACGACGGCAATGGCGACGGCACAGATGCCACTGGCCGGAAAATCAAATCAAATAAAAGAAGGCAGCCGCAGTGGAAAGCTCATAAAATGCTCCAAGAAATCCACTTTAAATATTTGGCTAACCAAAAAGCCAGAATTGAAGCACCACCCCGATTTTCGACCCATTCCGAAGCTCAAACAATGCGCTCGCTTGCATTTCATTTGAATTTACAACTGTATTTGGTATTTGAACGGGCGGTGAAGTAACTCTGCCACGCCCCCACTACCATCACCGCCGCCCCCTTTCGCTATCGAACAAGGAAATGGAAATCATCATCATCAGCCATCAGGGTTATCGGCGCAGAGGAAGCCAATAAAATGCAAGCACGAGACAAACACAAATCGAATAAAAATGCTTGGCAAAAAATGCGCTTTGGAAATTCAAAACTGTAAAGCTAACGAAAAACGAGAGCGGGAACGAAAAAAATAACTGTGCGCAGTCAATAGCCCGATGTGTAAACATGGCCAACAAAAATATTTCAATATTTCAAACACGCAACTCAATGATGATGCCAATGCTGGATGAAAAGCGATGAGCTCGAGCTCCTCTTTCTCGCTTTACTTAACTTGGCCAAAAAGGAAATTGAAGGACAACCGCAATTCATTGATTTAGTGCCAGGGATTTTGACTTGGCTCTTGGCTCTAACTTATCCTTACCATATATATATTATCCATTCAATATTCTCCCTTGTGCTGTACGCGATATTATCGCTTTTCATTTGTTTGCTCTGCTGAGTAATTTGTGTTTGCCATTGCTGTTGATGTGTTTAGCATGTCCTGCCAGCCCGATTCCGATCCCGATCCCCCGATTTGTAAATTATATGTCTGCCAAGTGTGCCGATGGGGTGCAGATAATGTTCTTAAAGTGGCCAGGAAATTGCAAATTGCTGGTTAAGTTGCGTAAGCAAGTTACGCCCTAATAAATATGTTACTACTACTACTCGATTTCTTGGCCATCCAGGCCCTTCGTTATGTCTATATTTGAATGGCTGATAGAGAGAGAAGCCAAAGGCCACACAACAATTTCCGTTTAAATGGATAAATATATGATGGGGCCGTAGATATTGTTATCCTTTTATTTTCCCACTCAAACTCAAGACCGTTATCAATTGCATATCCCATTTCACTATCGTGGCGCACAAAAATCCCATGCATAAGTTTATTTCGCCCGGCCAACTCTTCGAAGCGTCTATAAATCATGTATGCAATTTTAATTCAAATACAAAAGAATTTCCAACACATGGCCGGGGCTGAAAGCTGAATTGGGAGCCGGGCTGAGCTGCATTGTTGGCATAAACCAATTGCAAAGGCCAAAAATAGCGAGGACTCCGCACAACTAATGCGCTCAGCGCGCACCGCAAACATTCCTTCGCACCGAAAAGCCCCAAAAAAATAGATCGGTCGGGCCAAAAGCTACTCGAGTCCCGGGCCAAAGGCTTTGGGAATAAAGCCAAAAAAATATACATGTATATGCAGTATAAATAACCACATTTGTACGGATGCCTGCGTGCATGCGAAATATTTTGTTTAACGTTTATAGTTTTATGCACTTAAGATGGCAAAATATTTTCCTTCACTTCTGCTTAAATTTATTTTCGAGTATCAGGCACAGGGCTTAAGCCAAAAGCAAAACTTTTGCCAATATTTGTAAAAAATATATTGATTGGCCTGAGTCGAGTCGAGTCGAGTCGAGTAAGGGGTGAAATAAGAAGATGGAAAAGGCTTATATATGCATGTCCTTATGCACTTGCCTTTATCCTTTTCCTCAGTGCTTTTTGAAAGGGGAAACTTTCGACTATTTGCTACACTTTTTTATGAAAATATATAATTTTAATTTTATTTTTGCAAATAAATAAAAAAATAAATTTTAAAAATAAAAATCAAAAACAAATAACTAAATTTCGAAACATTTTAAAATATTGTTTAAGTATGACTTATGATAAAAATACCTTATAAAATATAGAAATATTCTTTTAATATGATATTTAAAGGGTATATCAAATTCAGCCTAAGAAATCCTCATTTTGCAGTTGTCTTTTGCATCTCCCGAGCGCCTCACACTTTCCCCATCGACTTCGTCGCTCAATTCTTTGGACAAACATTGGGCGCAGCTGCTGCCACGCCCCCAAAAGACCGGCGCTCCGCCCACATTGCTGCAGCCGTTGCCTGAAATTTTCCAAACATTTCGTGCATGATAACAAACTGTGTGGCGAACGCAGTTCGAGGGCCATCGATGCTCCTCCACGGAAATCCCTTGGCCCGAGGCACAAAGGTTGTGTTTGTTTTCTGTTAAATGTTCAAATATATTATTGCAGCCCCTGAGATGTGGATGTGGATATGGAATATGGAGGAAGGGGCTGTGCGAAGAGCTCTTGCAGACATTTTCGAACTTGTATTTACATGCAAGCAGGAAATTGTACTCCTCCCCCTTTTGCCCATCTTGTGTCTGCATGTTAAAATATTCAAACAAAAACGTTATGAAAATATGAACTGTGATGTTTATCGATTGTGAAATATGATATACTCCGGGGAGGGGGTGTCGGGTAGTGGGAGGTCCCAAAGGGAGTGCACATACTGTCCTGGCCTTTAATTTGTTAGCACAATCCTTCCCAATGGCAGTCAGTCCCGCTGACAGGATGTGTGCAGGCTTTTGTACAGAGAACACATTTTCGGAAGACTCTGATTTGTTTGAAAATCTAACAAATTATTTTCGAGAGGAAAACATAGTTATTTGTAATATTTCTTGATGTTTAAATGATTGAATAATTTTATAAAATTAGCAATTATGTTACACATGTTTTTCTGATACTTTTTATATCCAGGAAGGACTTTATTTTCAATATATATTTTTCCCAAAGTGTATTTAAATACACATAGGTGTTTGTGTGCTCGTTTGCGTGCCAGTCGAAAATCCTTTCGCCTGACCAAACCAGACAAACCTCGGCCCCGAGCAATTGCTGCCGAATTCCTCTGGTAGCTAATAAATATTAAACTTTAATTAAATATGTTTTTTGTTCGATATTTATGTGTGTGCATCGACTGAATCTCGCTGGCAATCGCATTGCAATTTCGCTTCTGGCCGGCCCACCCATAAATTTACAACCTTGCAGCGCCGCCACCAAAGCCAAAGCGCCAAAGGCCATTAAAATACGTTTCTTTTTTTTCGCCGGCCACTTAACATGGTGGGTGGGATGTGGGAAGGAGGCGGTGAACACGGTCTAAACTAAAACTCATATTAAAAATTGACTTTTATCGTGATTTACAATCAAGTTGGCCTTTTTTAAATGCCGTGGTCGACATGCGGGCTTTGCTTTTCTGGCTTCTGGTGCACGTTTAAAAAAGATATGCTACAATAAAAGTAGAAGATGTTTTAGAACTTAATGTTGTTTAAACAGTTCTCTTAAAATGTTAAATTTTTAATAAAAATTTTTTAATTGGAAATATTTTTTTACCTTTTAAACCTAATACATTTAAAAACAAATTAAAATATAAGAAGAAATTCGAAAAAAGGTTAGAAATGTAACATTTTTAACTTTCAAATATCTTAAAAAAAACTGTGTATTTGAAAAAAAGTTAATGGTATTTTTGTGATCTAACAGAATTTGCCATAAATTTCTGGGTGCTTAAAGAATATTATTTTGTACACTAGTGTTATTCACAGATGAAAGTAATTTTTTTTTATTAAAAAAAAAACAAATCTTTCAAGAAAATTCCTATAAAAACAATAATTAAAAATATTATTTTTCCCAATTCGGCTTTTAATATATTATTTTTGTTCTTGAGAGAACAGCATGTTTTTTGGAGTGGCCTAAACTGGTTACCTAGTAGCTCCGCCAGCTTGTTGTTGCTGTTGCGGTTGGCCCACACACTCGCACACACACACACAGGGGTGTCGAACCAAAGGGGGGAGGCGGAGGGGGGCTAAATATTTCTTCGTGGCTTAGGTTGGACGGGCCAACATATTTAAGCCGAATGCTGACGCCCGATTCTCGAGCAGCGTCCACGACATGGCACGACACGTGGTTTGGTGGCTTGGCGGGGTTACGGAATGGCTTTCGGATTGGGATTTGGAATGGAGAATCGAGTATGGAGGCCGCAGCAAATCCCCTTGGCCACGCCCACATAGACACCCTTGAAGGAAAAGGAAAGGCGTTGGCCTGCACTCTATATCTCTGCACTTCCATTACGAAATCCCTTTCCCGGCAATTCGGTTTGCCCATCGCTTCATATTTCCTCACACGTAATTCCATTGGATTTCCAATGTCGACATCGACTTTGCTTCTTGACTTTTACTTTGGCCAAACGTTGGCCTTTTAATTTGCTCAAGGGTCCTGTTATCCCAGTTGGAGGACCTTTCTTGGGGCCAGAAGTGTATAAACATTAAGCAGATAACTCCAAATTACCTAAATAAATTACATTTTAATTGTTTCCCCTTCTCCTCCGAGGAGAAAAGTTTCATACTCGAGATTAAATATTTTTATTTTCTCCCCTTCTTTTTTGCAGAGACTGCAGAGTTGTGCGTGATCCGCAGACATTGAAATCAAAGGGCTATGGCTTTGTCAGCTTTGTCAAGAAATCGGTAAGCTATGCCAGCAGATTTATCCCGGCAACATCAAAGGCCTCCTTTCGGCGGCAATTAGAGAATGTTTCAATCAAACTCGCATTAGTCGCTACACAAGTTTAATTTTCTAAGTAAGCATACGCACACACACACACACACAAAGCTGCTCGAATGAAATCTTAATTAAAACAAGTGGAAACTTTAGCCAAAATCCCGGTTGACGTCCCAGCAACTTAACATATCAAAAGACACCTGTGGCTTTTCCTTTCCTACCTTTTCATCCCATCCCATACATACTCGCATATATTTCCTTTCCCCTTCGTTTGCTTAAGATATACATAAGCCAAGGAAAAACCAAACGAAGCGCACACATTTTTAAGATTTAATGCATTCCGCTTTTCCTTTTCTCTGCCACTGGTTAACTGCCGGGGGGCGAGTATTTGATTTTATTCTCTTCCTCATGGACACACTCGTATATCAAAAGCGTGCGGCTCACGAATCTGTAATGTTTTTTTATGGCCACAGATGCAGCGAATCTCACGGGCTCCCGAGGCTGGAAAAGAAAACCACCCCTGGGGGCACTGTAAACATTTACACATCATATTCAATATGTTTAAACCGCAACTGATAAGGGTCCAAATAACTGCTGGCAGGACTCCATGTCCCAAATAAACCAGTATCCCAGTGTGTGTGTGTGTTGTGATTGAATTTCATGTGCCTAATAGGTAGAAAATTCGACAAAGGACCCAAGAAACCGAGAGGCAGGGACTTTTACTAAAGTTTATGGGAGGTCCTAGTGGTTAAACCTTTTGACAAAAAATGCTGGTCTGTTTAGGAAACTTTATAGAAGAAGAAACTTTACTGTACAGCTTAAATTTCGGTTATATTTACTCAGAATTCATAAAATTCAAGGCATAAACGCGGTTTAAATCATCAAAGCAGGCAGCCTAAAGCCAAACGAATTGCGTGTCAGTCAGTGGAGCAGAAAAAATGCTCAAGCTTAGGGCTTAGAAACCGAAATCAAACACTCGCATGTGTACTTGGGAAGAAGCCAAATCAGAAATGCCGGAGAAGGCGTAAAAGCCAAAGGTGCTGCTGCTAGTCAATTAGGCGGCTAAATGGCAAAATGCTCAAATTCAAAATCAAAATCAAAATTATTAATTAAATTTTAATGCTAATGCCGTGAAGTGTGCGCCAGACACGGGCCAATAATTTGGCAGGCAAGCCAATGATTTGTTTGACATCGAGCAGATGAGCGCGGATTTGCGTTGGAATGTGTCGTGTGCAAATACAACATAATCTCTGACACTTGGCTGCTGCCACGCCCCCAGCCTTGCAACCGCCCCCGCCCCCCGGCTGTCAGTCAGCCGTATAGATATTAAACACACACAGACAGACAGAGAGACAAGCAGAAAGATATATTTAAGCCAAAGTCGAACTTTCCGCTCGAAGCCTTTTTGGCAACTGACTTGTTTTAGTTGGAATTATGGCCAATGCGGCGTATACTTAATGCTTTTCCCCAGCTAACTAGTTAACTTTTTGTGCTGCAAGTGGGGAATGGGATGCCAATTTTCGAACTTTCTCGATTAGTTTCGATGCAAACGAAAAGAGGAAGAAGTGCAAACACACAAATGCACACACACACACACATTTACAGACCAAATAGCAAACTCAAATATTTCAAATTAAGTTTCTCGACATGCGTTTTGTACACAGTCGTCGTCGTCGGTACGCCCTAAGCCGCCACGCCCCCTTGTCCCCGAGTCCCAGAGTCCCGGCGTCGCTTGCAGCTGATTTAATGCAAATTTTATTTATGCGAAAAGTTTTATTAAATTTTTGTGCAAAGTTGATATTTTCTGTGGTTTTGCGGAAATTGAAAAGTTATTTTTCGAATGGCTTACTGCACTCACACTCGCTCACATGAGTATGAGTATGAGTTTAAGTGTGTCTGTGCAATGCAATGGCAACTGCAAGCGGAAAAGGAAGAAACAGTTTTCTTTCATTCAGCACTTCCGTTTGCCGGCGCATGAAATTTTGCCAATCGCCATGGCTTTGCATAAACCCAATGCCGAAATGCCAAATCCGCTCAAGCATCTCCAGAAATATTTAACGCAAATTGTTTGGCAACATGTTTTAAATAAACACCAGCACATCTCCTCCGGCTTCCATTATTACTCCCTTTTATTTTTTTGTTATATACTTTTTTTGTTGTTCCTCCTGTGCGACGCATACAAATTGCCATAATTTAATAACCATCAAGGCAAGCTGAGCATTTGCATGGGAAGGAGCTCTGCTCGGGAAGACGATGCCTGTCTGCGTGTCATTAGCATCATAAATCACAACAACAACAACAACAAGAAAAGGCAGCAAGTACGAAAAAATTTACGCAAACATTAAACGCAATAAACATGTCGATGCCAGGAGGAGAAAACACAGAGAAAAATCGAAACACATTCAAGATCAGTTCCATATTTTATAAACTTTTTCTTATAAAATAGGTAGAGATTTTAAATCAATCAAAAAAGTCTCTAAAAGTATGCAATGATAAATGTAATTAAAAATATTTTGTTGCATACTTTTGCGCACCTTAAGAAGTGATTAATTCGATTTTTCTACATTTTTATGTCAATCCGTTCTGGGTGGAATTTGCTACTGACCATTTTTGATTGTTCCTATTATATTAGTTTAGATTTGATAAACTCTGCAGATTTCAAATTTTCTAAAAGTATGCAATGATACATATAATTCAAAATATATTGTTGCATTCTTTTGCGCACCTGTATAAATAATATGATAAACTCTGCAGATTTATATTCGTTTTTTACTTATGTTAATTTAATTTAATTGTGATACCCTGTTTTTCTAGATTGATGTGTTGAAAGTAAGTAATTTAGGACCCCCATTTTTCTTTCTGTGCATCTGTACTTCCTGCTCCTTGAGCTCCAACCGAAATGCTAATGTCTGCCGCCATTGTCGACGGCTCCTGTTATTGTCACACAGCCGAGGCATATTAACATATTATTGCATACTCACATGGCAAAGGAAAAAAGATCAGGAAATTCAGCAAAAAGGAAATCACCGCCGCCTGCATCTTGAGTGGCTTTTCTTTTTGACGCAAAACTGATTTGCCAACGTTATGGAGACAAAGGCAGAGGCTCAGGGCCCGAGATGCATTTAATCGCATTACTCCCCGCCGCCTTTGCTTTTTCGCTTTTCACGACAGATTTTTCGTTGTATAATGCACTTAAATTTATTTAAAAGTTGCCACAACAAAAAGGGAGTGGGGGGGAGGCAACAAAAAAAGCTGCAGGACGAGAAGACAAACGAATTGACAATGTGTGCAGCGAACAAGATATAATGTCGACTTCCCGGCCACGCCCCCTCATTCTTTTCATCATCTTCTTGTGCAGTTCATTGTTGCATTATTATCATTTGTTCTTATTGTTGTCGCTGCTGCCGTTGTCGCGGAGCTCAGAATGCCTGTGGTTAACCTCGCACCACCCCTAGACCACCCACACCACCCACAGCACCCAAAACCACCCACAGAACCACCCATTCCAATGCCAGTTGTGATGTTTCTTTTATGATTCCGTTGCGTGTTGCTCCTGCTGGCTGCCTTGTCATGTGCATGTGCACTTAAATTAAAAAGCATTCCGCATACATTGGCCTTAATTTGCGCTACGTGCCGTCTTGCCAGAGCCAAAAATGTGAGAAATATTGTATCATCAGCCGCCAGGAGATTGATTAACCACTCCGATGCTAATTAATTTGCCTGTTCTCGAAATATAATTATAGTATTTATTTAAAAAAATAATAATTCCCTTCTCTGGAACACTCTTGTATTATTTTGTCATATTAAAGATAAACAGTCTTCTTCAAAACTATCCCCTTAATTATAATTTATAAAAGTAATAAACTCTTTCGTATATGATTTTCCTTAATATTTCCCTACTTTGGAACACTCTTGTATTCTGTTTTTTTTTTATAGGTAAACAGTTTTCTCCAAAACTAACCGCTTTTTATTCTAAACTTTAATTATAATTTATAAAAATAATAAATTCTTTCGTATTTTATTTTTTCCCATTAAAGATATACAATTTTCTCAACAAATACCTCGAAATACTGAGAGACGCTTTCTCTAAAAATCCTCAATAACTTCCGAAATAAAATAAATCAATTAGACCTTAATTGACCCTTCTCTGTCACAAAACACATGCAGATATCACAGCTAATTGATCAAACACATTTCTTGTCCATTTCTCAATACCTATTCTTAATGTGTTTCCCTTTAGTTCCGACTTGCCCTTTAAAGTTTTCCCCCCCTTAGTGCCTCTGTGCTTTTCAATTTATTTAATTTCAAGCCAGGCAATAAATTTGCTGAAGCGTACAAAACTCGGTTATAAATATAAATGGCCTGGACATTCATTTTATGCTTTCCATAATAATTCAGGAACTAGTGATTTGGGGGCCTACAAACTGCCTACACACGCATAAGCTCAAAGCTCGGAGGCAGTAACTATAAAAAAAATGTGCAAAATGTGAGGGAAAGGGGGGAGATGGTTTCCGAATGGGAATGAGAAACAACGGACAGAGCTGACATACATAAATAAATCCCATGGAATTATGCCTTGACAAAAATGCGTTCTAGCGTGAAATACTGATTTTTTGGTCAACAATTCCCGCCCACAACCCAAAACCCAAAATGTGTGTATGGTCAAAAATCGAAAAGCGTTTTGGGCCTAAGCGGAATGAAAACAGTTTTTACCGTTGACTGGGCCAGACAGATTCAAAGATGACTGGGCCTTATCTGCTGGCTACGATTCCACCACCACCACCATAAGAACATCATCATGCTGGCCATCATTATCGTTCGACAAGAAGAAGTCGGAAAATGGACGGGCATTTCCACTGGGCAAACGATTTGCCACTTGAGTTATTTTATAAATATCAAAAAATCATCATCGGAACTGCGAGTTTCGGGTTTGAGTTTTATCTGGACAGCTTTAATATTCAACTTGGGTATTGGGGATGCTTGGTTACTTTCACGCTTATCTAAATAGCCACGTTAATGAATCTGACCGAAGAACAAAGCTAAACCGGCTTAGGAGCCGGGAAGGCAAGAAAACCTTTTAGCCGAAAAGGAAAAGAAATATAGAAGGGGCCAAAACACTAAATACTGGGGCGTCTGCTACCTTTTTAAGACAAAACGGTCGCCGAGAGAGAAAAGCCAAAGCCAGAAACCTTCTTATTTTCGTATTTTCCCTGAATGTGTCCATGTGCCAGGGTGTCTATGTGTTGGTAGGGGGGATTATCCCCTTTTTGTGTGTGATTGTGTGTGTGTGTTGAGCTTGCCTTTTTTCACCTTCTTTCGCTACAGTTTTTCCTTTTCCGCCTGGCCTTTTTCCGTTTTGCGGCACCAACCATTTCCTTATTGTTTTAATAAACATTTAAAATGTCTTGCTCTCGGCTTACCGGGTTTTCGTATACACCAAATACACACGAAACGTCAGCCGCAACCAGCGGCAGCCCCCATTTTGTGGCCATAAGATAAAGGGGTCGGGTCGCTCGATCCCGAGACTAGATGAGATGAGATGAGAGATCCACATGAAAAGTATGACAAAACCCTTTTAAACCACTTAAAAATTCTTCAACTTACTTTTGCTTTTCTTCATTCGCTTAATGAAGGTATTTCGCCTTTTTGGTCTTGTTTCTTGAACCCCTTTCCAAAACTTTTGGTCCTCCATCCAACCCATTTCCGTTGTTAGCCATGGTCCGCAGCATTAAAGGCTTCTGCGCCTTATCAAGTAATCAATATTTACAAAAGACCCAGGCCCTCACTCTCGGTCTCTCGGTTGACTTTACACAAGTTTCGCCTGAAAATTCAATCTGTACGCAGCGGCAGAAATGTTCTTAAATTTGAGTGTCGCGCGGCGGAAAAGTTTTGCCAGCCAGCCATGTCCATGAAAATTAATTAACTTATCTCGAAAGCGGAAGTTGTCATTTAGGAAATTTTCCAGCGACAAGGAAAAACTTTTAATCAAAGGGGAATTAATTTGTGAACCAGTAATAGCAAGAATTCAGGGAAAAAAGAATATCATACAAAATCTCTATGTTATTTAATCGTCTGATCTAGTTTCCTATCAAACATTTTTTCTTTCTGTGCAAACCAAAACGGTTGTCACAGCTACAGACCAGAAAACGATTCAAGTTTTCCTCCTATTAGCTGCAAATTTGCCATTCACCATTAATTAATTTCTCCCAGCCAAAACAAGAGCCAAAAGCCGCACACAAAGAAAATGTGTCGCTCCAACTGCCAATGAGGCGAATGGGCCAAGAGCCGAAAACCGTTTCCATTGTCAGCCTCTTGACCCAATGCCGTAGATTTGCAATTAGCCTAGACGTTCTTGCCAACAACAGTTTTGGCTTCGATTCGGTTTTCGGTTTTGGGGGCCCAGGACTTTCATAAATAGTTTGACAAGTCGTAGTGGGTGCCATATTGCGGTCGTCCTCGTCGTCGAGCTCCCATTTTGAGCAAGATGAATTGGTAAATTACTCGAGAGACTCTTGAGCCCCGGAATTGTGTTATAATCAACTCATTAAGGGTGCTGGGGGATTTCCGAACCGAAAGGGATTAACTTAAGGTGCGAACTTGGGTTTAGTAAACTTTTAAATGGATTTGTACTCTAACATTTAAAATATTTAATATTTTAACCATTTAATGTTTTATTATTACTTAATATATTTTTCTTGCATTATATTTCACAATTTTTATTAGTTTCCATTATTCTGTTAACTTTCTTTCGCCTTACACAAGCATCCACTTCCTGTTTTCTAAGCAATTTACCACCAAAATGATTGATAAAGTTTGCTGACTTCAAAGACTTGTCAAAGCGGCGAAAGCTGGAAAAACTCGACCGAAAATGTCCGTTGCACTCGGAACAAGTTTTTGTGTGTGTCTGGACTTTTGGACCATTGCATTAGCCTTGGCCAAAGTTGTTCTAACAATCGCCCTGTCTCATTCCTCTAATCCTCACACAATCATGGCAAGACAATTTTCATTGACACATGCGATTGCAATTGGAATTGGCAAAGAAAAAGAGGAAACCGAAGAAGGGAAGGCACTTGTAACTGCACTTGATGTGTCTGTCCTTTGATAAGTCCTGAATGATGTTTCCCGCTGTGAAAAAGGACCAAACAGTCGGAGGGGAAAAATGCCTGGCTTTAAGCTGCCGTAAAGTCAATGGTGAAATATTTAAAATAACATTTCATGCCCGGCAGAAAATCGCAGGACGAGGGATATATGTATATCAAACAAAAACACCTTAGAGGGAAAAAAGGGGCCCCACAACAAAGATCGATATTTTGGGAAAAAAAATGGGGGGGGGGGGGATATATTGTTGTGGTATTGTTTGCTGGACTTGTTCTTGTTGTGGTTGCCATTGCTGTAAGGGGACGTGAGTGTATATGTAATCAACGATGCGTATCGCTTAAAAAATGTAAAATTTATAGTTTATGCAAATATGAAAAATGCAACTGGCAATGCATAAAAATGCGCACGCACGCAAACTGAGCGACGTTGCCCGGGAACAAACACACACTTGCAAAAGAAACCCACACCCACAGACACACACACACACACACACACACTCTCTGATACAACTCACACATGCAGACATTAAATTACGGCCAAAGTTGGGCGACAGTTGCGTGGTTTATCGCTGACGGGGCAAGCACTCAATTGTTGACTTTTGCTCAAGTGGTTAAATTAAAGGCCCAAGAAAACCAATACACAGCAATTTATGCTGAGGGAATTTAAAGCCATGTAAAAGCCATTGTACATACAACAAAAATCTTTAATGCGATATTACGCTTAAAATTTTTGTACTTTAAGAGCATTCACTTAATTTCGATAGTTCACATTTTTGGAATGCAGTAAGGAATGTCTAATGCAGTTAATGATATTCGAAAGCTTAAATTGATATGAAATTTAATGGGTATTCTTATAAAGAGATCAAATAATTTTTTAATGATATTTATTAATAATTTCACTTTGTAACATATACATAATAATATGAATTATGAAGTATTTCTAATGCAGTTATTAATATACCAACAAATAATATTCCAAAATTTAATGGATATTCTTATAAAAAAGAGCAAATAATATTTTAATGATATTTATTAATACTTTTACTTGATAATATATGCATAATAATATGAATTCTGGAGTATTTCCGGTTACAATATCATATTAGGGCTAGAATTCTGCTAGCTTACATTCTTCTACCAAAAACAAAGGATCCTTTAATACTAAGGATCGCATATAAAGGTTCAAAATAAGAATAAGCTTAAATAGCGCTCAGCAATTACAGACCCACACGAATGAGATCTGCTCTTGAGAACCCCTTGAAAGTTTCTCGCTCGTAAAGTTCGAGTCTTGTTTCGGTTTGAAAACGTCGTTTTTCAGCCGGTGCACGTCAACGCTGATTTCGAGCGTTGCACGTAGCCGCCACAAAGAGTAGGAAAATTAATGGAAAAAAAGAGGGGAAAGGTGGGTGGCTCGGTGGATGGTGGGCTGTTGTATGTATGTGCCTAGTTACAGTTGCTGCTGCCAGCCGCAGTCGTAGCCGGATGCGGATGCGGATGCGGATTCGACTTTGCGCCATTTAAAGGACGTGCAATGAGCAGCTGCAGCGTCTGCAGCGCCGCAAATGCCATTATTGCATTGCATTGCTTTAGCTGGCTCCACTCGGTTTCGGTCTTCGGTCTTTTGGTGTGCCGCAAGTAAATTGCTATGAAACGCCCACCACACACACACACACACTCGCCTTTCTGACACACACACACACACACATTGAAAGGCAGACTGCATGCAAGACCTTCTGGCAGTTGCAATCATTTCGGCATGAATCACGTTTGATACGCACGAATTACCTTTTATGCGAAATTGAAATTATAATTTGTGCACGGCCTTGTAAATGCTACGTATATACCCTCCCCCTCCCCCGCCGCCCTGTTACCACCCACTTTCCTCCGCCTTTACTTTCCTTTTACTTTGCCTTACACAAACACAGCCAAGGAATATCAAAGAGCAGCAGCAACAATGTCGCCTGCTAACCGCAAGGAGCAACTTTCCAGCCAACGCGATTGTTTTCTTATGTCTTTTTTATTTTTGTATAGCTGCCTAAGCACTTGAAGAATTTATTTGGATTTTTTAAAATATAATTCTGAGGAATTTTAACTTAATAATACATTTTTTGAAGACTTCTCCTGTAAGTGAAAGTATTTAAATAAAATTCAGTAGTGAAATAGGTTTAAAGAATTGACATTTTGAAAATCAAAATTTAATTTAGATATTAGATAAATATAGAACAAGAAAGGAAGCTAGCTTCGGCCAGCCGAAGCTTATATACCCTTGCAGATCATTCCTATTAATCACTTATTTTCCGATCGTTCCTATGGCAGCTATATGATATAGTCGTCCGATTTTGAAAAAATTTTATTCGAAATTCAGAATTAGATAAAAAATGGCAATTCCAAAAAGTAGGAGGTTCTAGGTTCAAAAACACCCAAGATATAATTTTTTTACATTTTTTTCCCGATTATTCCTATGGGAGCTATATGATATAGTTGTCCGATCCGGCTCGTTCCGACTTATATACTACCTGCAATAGATATAAGACTTTTGGGAAAGTTTTAGCCCGATAGCTTTAAAACTGAGAGACTAGTTTGCGTAGAAACAGACGGACAGACGGACAGACGGACGGACAGACGGACGGACAGACGGACGGACAGACGGACGGACAGACGGACATGGCTAGATCGACTCGTCTAGTCATGCTGATCAAGAATATATATACTTTATAGGGTCGGAAACGTCTCCTTCACTGCGTTGCAAACTTCTGACTGAAATCATAATACCCTCTGCAAGGGTATAAAAATATTCTAAAGCAATATACTTGAATCATTTTCAAGAAAAAAATATTTTTTCAATTAAATAAATTAAATAAAAAAGTTTTAAATTACAACTTTTAATCAACAAATTTTATATACTTCAGTCAAATATCTTTTGATAATCCATTTCTAATAACTAAGGTTGAATTATATTTTTCCGAGTGTGCCGCTATTTTTGATGCTCTTTCCTTAACACTTTCTGAGCTGTTTGTTTATAAATTTTGGGTTGGCCTCGCTGAAAAAGCAGTGGAAGTCTTCGGGAGCCGACTTAGCAGCCGCTGTAAGCGGCTTAAGCGGCTAGACAAACCCGCGTAAATGGGATGGGCTTTTAGCTAATTGCGCTCTCCGTTTAATTTGTCTCGTTGCAGGAGGCGGAAACCGCCATCACTGCAATGAATGGCCAATGGCTGGGCTCGCGCTCGATACGCACAAATTGGGCCACACGAAAGCCGCCGGCAACCAAGGCAGACAGTGAGTATCCGTCCCAGCCATTCCACCAGTCCATCCCGCATCTCATTGTCATATCTTTATGCTCCCCATTGCAGTGAACGCCAAGCCGCTGACCTTTGACGAGGTCTACAATCAGAGCAGCCCCACCAATTGCACTGTCTACTGTGGCGGCATCAACGGAGCCCTCTCCGGCTTCCTCAACGAGGAGATACTGCAGAAGACCTTCTCGCCCTACGGCACAATACAGGAGATACGGGTCTTCAAGGACAAAGGATATGCATTTGTGCGGTAAGTTGACAGGTGCACAGAGAAAAAAGTTCTAAGAGATCAGGGCATCATAAATAAGAAGAGAATATATTTATCCATATCAAAGAATAATTTCAAAAGATCAAAATATTGGACTTTTTACAAATGTTTTATAAATCCTGAGCTTAAAAATTACTATAGGATTTAATTAAATATCATAACAAGACTTATTGAATTTAAGCCATTAGCAATTAGTTATAACCCAATTGTAATTGACTTATCACTTATAAATACAGTTGTCTTAAATGCATATAAATATATATTTTTAAGATTTATAGACCTAAAAATATTTTATACTGCTTGATAAAAATCTTTAAAAAATTATGTGTGAAAGGTAAACATTTTTTTTTGAGTACATCATCGCAACATAAGAAAAATCCGATCAAGGAATCGATCAAATAATAGAGCAGTCAATGGAGTCGCCCTACTCTTTCCCCCATTTTGTGTGCCCCTAGAAGTGTGCTACATTAACCCTTTGTTGCCAGCCATTTTGATTTGGCCTCTGTATGAGTGTGCGTGTGCGGCGGTCTGCGGTGTCATCGCTGAATTCCCATTGTCATTGTCGCCGAGTATGTGTGTGCGTGTGTTTGTGGCCCCCATTCAAACCGCCCGCCGTTAATAAATCAACAACACTTTTACACTCGACAACAATAACAAGAACTGCAACAGCAGCAGCAACAACAACAACAACATCGGGAGGCAAATTTGAAGTTACAAACAGAACAATGAACCGCAATAACAGGGATGACAACGATGGTAAAAAAAAGGGGGAGAAAATGGTAGGAGCGAACAAAAAAGAACCGTACCAAGGAGTCAGTGGTGCTGAATATACAGTGGTGGTGGTACAGTCGGTGGTGCTGGTGGTGTTGGCGGTGGAGATCGCAGCTGCCGTCACGAATGCTGATAGGGTTTTAATGGCAGCCGTTGGCCCACGACGGACTGAGTTCACCCCACCGCAACCAAAAGGGCAGATACGGATAGGATTCGTTCACTAAGCCGAAATATTACTAAATCCAGAACATTTAAAAAAATAAAGAAAGCAATTAAAAATAAATACAAAAATTTCTTCTCCTGTTTAATTCATAGTTTCACAAATTAAATATATTTAAAGTAAAAGACAATATGTTACACTTTTTAATTGATCAATTTTAGTTCCTTTCAAAATTTTACAAATCTTAATTCAATGTTTGTTTACAAATCAAAATTAGGATCTCTAAGAAATAATCCATCTACTAAATAATTTTTTTTTAGAAAATGTAATTTTTTTAAGTGTACTGTGAAGTGTGATGAGAGCGAAGGGCGGGCAACAAACGCATTGCAGTTGCTGGCCATGTCCATGGGCGCCTTTTGTGCATTGCTCCAAAACTCATTTGTGTGTTGCAAACGTGATGCAAAAAAAAAACAGGCGGCAAAAGGGGGAAAAAGAAAGCCAGGGAGAAAGTGGGCGGAAGGGGGGAGACTGAAGCGGAGCGGAGGCATTGTTTGGCATTTTGTAACATAATGAGCTCGGGGACTACAAGTGCAGCAGCAGCTGTGGCAGAGTTGCTGCATCATTATAACCAATCCAGCAACAACGAAACAATTCCACAGACGCTTGTACCACTTTTGCGCTTTGTTGCCGCAGCGGGTTAAGCGGAAATTAAACCAGGCCAATCTGCTGACTGCTGACCAAAAAAACAGAGAAATCCCAGGCAAAACAAAAATAAAGATAAAGCCCATTAGTTTAGATCATTATAAAATTTTGGGTAATCCATAGAAATCAGTACTCAAAAATAATTAGGAAAATATTATTTTTTAAAAGGGTATACACAAAATATTACAGCTTTTTTGATCAGATGTGAGCAAAACATTTATTTCTAACTACCAATATTATTTTTCTCTGTAACCCCATAGCTTCTCCACCAAGGAGGCGGCCACCCACGCCATCGTGGCCGTGAACAACACGGAGATCAACCAGCAGCCGGTGAAGTGTGCGTGGGGCAAGGAGAGCGGCGACCCCAACCACATGTCGGCCATTGCCGGCGGGGCCTTGGCCCAGGGATTCCCCTTCGGCTCGGCGGCAGCGGCGGCCGCAGCGGCTGCCTACGGACAGCAGGTGGCCGGATACTGGTACCCGCCGGCACCCACATATCCGGCGGCAGCCCCCGCCAGCGCCCTTCAGCCGGGCCAGTTTCTGCAGGGCATGCAGGGATTCACCTACGGTCAATTCGCCGGCTACCAGCAGGCGGGATACATGGGGTAAGTTACTGAACAAATTGTATGTTGCATTCTTTTTGTATTCCACATTTTCCTTAAATTTTCTAATTTATTTATAATTTTTTAACCAAAAGTCAATACTGAGACAATGAAGATTTTTATTGCGAAAATCACACAAAAAAAAATCCTGTCTTAAAAATCCATAATCCGAATTTTCCTCAAAAAATATCAGTATTTTTATCCATAACTAAGCGACAAGTTGTCCAAGCGCAGAATGTCATACTGCGTTGAATTTGTAATACAATTTCCAATCGATTGACACTCAAACTTGGCCAATTAAATTTTTGACCATTTTTTGCAAAAAAATATGATGTCACCCCTTATGAAAAATGCAAAAATTTGTGAAATCAAATATTTTTTTTAGTCCCTCTAAAAGTGATGTGGATCGTTAGCTTAGGTTGCCAGCTGGTTAAGACTGTCATTCTTTTAGCTGTGGCACTCTATTTAGCCAAAATAGGACAAAAATAAAAAGAAAAGTTCATATTATTGCAAAAATTTCTTATCCTAACAAAACAACAGATTTTAATATATTTTTCTTGGCCCATTATTATTTCAATAAAGCAGTAGTTCTAAGGCGTAACATAAGGGTTGATAATTCTGATCGTCCAATTTTCGACTTGTCGAGGGGTATAGCTAATCGTATCGTTCGTGTTTTCCGCTCCGTTTCAGAATGGGCGTCCAGCTGCCGGGCACCTGGCAGAGTGTGCCGCCCCAGCCTCAGCTGGCCAGTGCAGCGGCGGCCACTGCACCGCAGATCACACAGAGCGTGGGCAGCGCACTGCCACAGGCGGCCGGAGTGGTGGCCTATCCGATGCAGCAGTTCCAGGTCAGTCCACAGGTGAGTGCTCGCCGATTGCGATGATAATGATATGGCGGTGCCTAACGATTGTGAATCGTTTAGCTGGCGGAGGACGAGTGGCTGGCGCCCAGTTTGCTCGTGTAGCTGCCATGAGGGATGGCCATGTATCCCACACAGCAGCAGCAGCAGCAACAGCAACAGCAGCAGCAACAGCAGCTGCAGCAGCAACATGAGCAGCAGACGTCCGGGGAGTATGTGAAGGAGCCGCCCTACTAATCGCAGCAGCTGCAGCACCACCAACTGCAGCAGCAGCAGCCCCACAACCAGCATCACCAGCAGCAGCAGCAGCAACACTACATCCCCCCAACTGTACTATCCATCGCACTGGGTGCAGCAGCAGCAGCAGCAGCAGCAGCAACAGCAGCAGCAACAACAGCAGCAGCAGCAGGTCGCAAACAACGAGCAGCAAGCACAGCAGCAGCAACAACCACCAGTGGCCCAGGTTTATGGCTTGCCCGAAGTGTAAAAAGAAGCAGCATTAGTGGCCAGGAACACACGTAAAGCAAATCTAACCCTAGATTAAGTATTCGAAATGGCCAGCCAGTGCAATAGCCATAATCCAGAGTTGATCTAATCAATCGAAAACCGAAATGGTTAACCCTAAAACCAAAGTTATGAATGTGTGTTATTTGTGTCTATTTTTGAGGGGCTTTCCTGCGGTTCGAGGAAGTCGCTTCAGTAAAAAGAAAAACCGAAAAAAGAAAAACCAGAAGCTCTAAATGTATTTTAGTAGGTATAAACATATACACGAGTATGTAGGTATGTATATACCAGAGTAAGAATAGAGTGGGTGCTATAAGGAGGTGGTTTTGATTTACCAGGGCTTGCTTTTCAGTTGGCAAAAGAAGGCATAACCAACTGGAAACTAATACTTAAGCATAGGTTAAGAGAAGTTGTTTCGTTGACTGAGAATTCATTTTGGAAATTTTGACCCATCTTCGATGAAATACATAGAACCGATAATTTCCCAATAGATTCATTTCATTACCGATATATCGACGTGCATAGGCCTAAGAATTAGCAAGTAGTCAAGGCTTCGATCAGTTGATTCACGATTATGAGTGTTTATCCAGCATTATCTAGTGAAATATCAAAGTAAATGTACTCACTGAGTTAAGCACCGACAACTAAACCAAACCCAAAAGCGAAAAACACACCAGAAATCGAGTAGATAATTGCACTGAAAACCGAATACCGAAAACAGAACGGATCGATCGAGCCAGAGAATATATATACATAGATATATATGTAGAAGGACCCATGACTAGATAAAACTATATATCCTAAACGATATCCATAGAAGAGGCTACTACACACACACACACGGCACACGCATACGCATGCACGCACACACACACACACGCACACATAAGGAACCTTATTCATGTATCTGTGTTTGTGTAACGTGTAAATGTATTAAGGGAAACCTATAAGAAACTAAGGAAATAGCGAAATATTTAGAAAAGGATATGAAAGGAAAACGTGTAGCAAAAGCAAAATACAAAATGTAGTCAATGTTTAGCTAAGAATCGTAAGCGTAACTGTAACACTATACACTAAAATGTAAACCTAAACACAATTATTTATGGTATTTATAAAGGCGAAATGGCTAAGAAACGGAAAACGAAAGCGAATACAAATTGTAAACTATTTTTTACATACCAAAGAAAACCAAAAATCGAGAGAAGAAATAATTCAAAATGCAAAAACGGATAAATCAAAATTAGAGATCTTTCAATTGGATAATCGAGGTAAATGAAGAGCCAAGATGAAGCGAGTCTAATTTCTATAAGTTGTGATGAGAGCAAATCGATGTTACGGACAAAGGAAACTGATTTATTTTTTTCAACTTGGCATAACGTGTTTTTTGAAAGCCAACGACAAACTGTGCATCGACGAATGCATCACTTTACATATATACAAATCTATATATATACACCTATATATATACATACATATATATATATATACTAAATGTTATTTGAGCAGACAAGAAAACTGTGTGTCAGAACAAGCTATGCGTAAATATAAATATAAATATATAAATAAATAAAAACTATATGGAGAAACCAATGGAAATTAAATAAAATTGTAGCTGAACATATGTTGGAAATGTTGGAAAATTATGGTAAAATTACGAAATAAATATAATGAAATGGATGGAAAAAAAAATCAGAAATACTCTACGACATATACATAATAGCATAATTATATTTAATTATGTAAACATAGTTATGGTGTAAGCAAAAGGAATATAAATAAATGATTCAATGTTGTGTATGTACATATAAATATATAAAAAAAAAGATATATATAAAAAAAACATATAATTAAAAACAAGAAATATGTGCGCATAACAAAGGCAAACTAACTAAAAAGAAGATTGTATTAATATTTGCATATAAATGTAAAAAAGCGCCGAGTGCAAACAAAGCTGCAGGAGAGCATCTGTTTTTGCAAGGCCCAGCGCAGACATATGATAGATCATAAAATAGCGCCATCAGACCCAACCAACCAACCCAACAACACGGCTATATAATTGCATTTGTGACAGCAGCGGGAAAAATCGAAGAAGAAAAAATAAACAAGCAGAAAAAACGTACAGCAAAAAAGAGAATTATGAAAAGTGTGCAAGCAAAATGCCATAATTATGTTAAGCGCCTATCAAAAGCCTATCCAATTCAATCAAAACCGAACGAAGCCCCCGGAACAAACTCACAAATACAAATACAAAAATACCAATACCAATACAAATACACACACCGGCCCACACCAACACCCACACAATCTCACACACACAAGCTCACTTGAGTGTGTGGCTGCAAACACGTTAATATATGCATAGAAAAAGGCGCTGCCAGCGATTGCAGCCGAGCAAGAGAGAAATAATCAAATAAAATGGAAAAATGTTAATCAAAAAACAGAAAAACAAAATTAAAAACAAATGATTTGATGTCTTTTTATTTTCTTGGGAGGTTGCTAAGATTTAAACGGTGTTTTGGAATTGATTAAGACGGCGATAATAGATAATGGGTGAGTCTAAAAAAAGTATAATTTCACAGCTTAGTTTGGATAGTTAGGCACTTAAACAATGCCTTTAATTGTCGGCTAAATCTATAAATGATGTTAAACTAATGCTGTAGAATTTTGTTTCTTATTATTTCTTATTTCTTTTATTTATTTACTTATTTCTTATTATTATATTTTATTTATTTTTAATATTTTAAATATTCTTGAAACAGTAGAAGGAACCGTTTTCGACCCTATAAAGTATGTATATTCTTGGATTCGAACCGAGTCGTCTAAGTCCGATCTGTCCGTCCGTCTGTCCGTCCGTCTGTCCGTCTGTCCGTCCGTCCGTCCGTCTGTCCGTCCGTCTGTCCGTCTGTCCGTCCGTCTGTCCGTCTGTCCGTCCGTCCGTCTGTCCGTTCGTTTGTCCGTTTCTACTCAAACTAGTCTCTCAGTCTTTAAGCTATCGGGATGAAACTTTCCCAAAAGTCTTCATTCTATTGGGGTTTATTTGTTGTTTATTTAGTAAACATTAATTCTAAGTTTTCACACATCCTTAAAAAATTCAGAGCTACTTTCAATCACGCTGAATTTTTGATTGTATTTAGTTCCTTTTCTTACTTTTTTAGCTATTTTTGTTCATAATAGATTTATTGCCAGTTGTCAAATTTCAAAAGTGAAATCGATGTATGCAGAACTTAAAATTATTGGTAATTTCCAGCCAGGGTTCCGTGGAATTATTTCAGCCCGATAAACTGCAAATGAATTTGCAATGCTAATTGGAAATAAGAGAAAAGCTGCTTCGAAGTCACCCGCCCACAATCGATCCCCCTTTTTATATTTTCCAGTGCCCCCGACACTGCTGCAATCGTCGCATGCCAGTCACGTAAAAATCAAAATTTTTCCCCACATGTGAGTGCACAAAAAAAAGGAAAAAATTCAGAGGGAAACACTGAAACGTCGCTGGCATTGCGGCTCATTGCACAACGGAACTGCACAATTTCAATATTTTACTGCATTTTGCACTTTGGCCGTGTCTCTGGGCCTCTGTTATCCTGCCCGCTGGCCTGTCCTGCTGCCATGGCCACACACAGCCATGTCCTGTTTAATATGCGCGCTCAAAATGGCACAGCGCTGAAATATAAATAAAACAAATAGGCCCCTCTTTTTCCGCTCCCTCCCTCCATAAAGTGCACATGTTACTCATACGCCCCGTTGGCCGCACAAACGGCAAACGCATCGAGCTCGGAAATCGGGTGCACCGTAAAGAGGGTCGGGTCGCTTCGGTTCGGCTGAAAGTTTCGGGCAGCTCCTTGAGTTAGGAGCGGGCTGTACTTCTTAACAAACACTTGACTCACTTTACAGCAGTTTTAGTGGATAATTCTTTATACTGCCCTGCCATGCAAAATATTCAGCAATAAAAACTAAGCGCATAAAATTTCACTGCATCATGTAGTTGCTCCGGCTTTTGTTTCTTCTTTTTATGCCTTCGTTTTTTTTCACTGTGTGTGCAGTGCATTAAGAACACCAAAAGGGACAGATGCAGAAGTGCACCTAAGCTGCCAAATATAAAAACTCTGAGTTTGCATGAAGATTTGCCGGGGCTTATTACGGATCGGGGAGGAGTAGAAGGGCATATCCTGCAACCAGGACCTTAACGATGCCTGAAGGCTGGCTGGCCTGGGTTTCCTTTGTCTTTGGTACCATCTACCATCTACCATCTCCCATTGGCCCCTTTCCCATTCCCCAAATCGCAATTCACCTTCCACCTTTTTATGCTCTTTTAATAGCACTTGTTTAGCAAGCAAACAACGCTGGCAACTCAAAAAACTCGCTTCTGGCCCCCTCCACACACTCAGACACACAAACACACGCTAGCTGGAAATTTTTATAGCAAAAGTTTGAGTGTTTGTCTGTTTTATTAACCGTGCCTGGCTGCCTGACTCGACTCCTTGGCGCTGCCAAAGTCAAAAGCCCAAGTTTTCGTCCTGCCTTATTCATAACACACACACTCACACACTCGCAGAAACAACCATGTGGAAGCTGCACTCGTGCTGCACCACCACCACCACTACCACTATCAAAAACTCTTGGCCAACAATTTTATGTGTGTGAGCCATCTTCGGAGTCGGCTGGTGCATTAATTGATTGCACTCTGTTCCCCTCGGGTTGTCTTGAATAAGCACAGGAAGAATATGTGAGCCCCACGGTTCTGATTTAAAGATCTTTTTCATTTCCAATGTTCCTAGACCTTTACAATAAAAAATCTAACTGAAATCCGCCCAATAAATTTCCGTTTCAAACTACAAATTTTATCACTGAATGTGAAACTTAATTTGCGTACTATAGAATCCGATGTGTATCAAATTTAATCATATCCTCATAATATTTTTAGGAATTATAGCCCATATACCAAAAAAGAAATGAGAGTTTTCCAATCATTTTTCTAAAAGTATAAAAAATATAGACCGCATTGTATGCCAAATATCCCATCTAATGAGCAAAATCATACACAATAATTTCTCATTCAAACATAAACTTTTTCTCCGTGTAAAGTTCACCCGCCATTAAGCTGCAAAATCGCACCACCAGCGATGCACCACAGCCGCAACGACAAACAACAATCTCGTTTTCGCAAAAGCGAACGCTAATGACAAAATGCTAAAATTTGCCCAGCACTTGCCGGGGGCGGCAGGGAGGCGGATGGGCGAAGGGGGGCGTGTCTGGAAGCGCGACCAAAAACCGCACAAGAGCGAGGCATCCATTAATTTTCGCACAACCGCAAAATTCAAAATTGTTTATAAAGCTACGCAGGATGCGGCGACGGCGGCGGCATCGGTGACACGTGCGGAGATAGAGACAAAGTCCTGCTATCCCAGTACCTCTTAACCCATTGGTGGCCATGGACAGCAGGCGGAGCGGGGGCAGGACCAAATTGAAATGAATTTTAACGAGTCAAAGCGAAAAGTGTCGGCAAGTAAAGGACGCTCTCAGCACCGATATCTAGCCCCCACTTCTTATCCCTATACACGAACAAAAATCGCAGTAAGTAAATCTTAAGCGAAAAATCTTTGGATAAACATGGGTAGTATGTAAATGCGGGTCTTAGGACATTCCGAATTTCGGAATAAAAATATTTAGGGTTTTAATGGTTTCAACTTTTCTTTTCTTTCAGTGCACTTTCTATTTATCTTTGCAATCGCCCACCCACAGGGTCTTTTGCTGGGCTACTAAATTATACGCAGCGTCGGGAAACAGCCACTCCTACTGCCAAAAATCGTGGTTCGGGTCCGATGCGTGGGCCAAGTTTTTAGCGCGATATCCGACGGAGCTTCCTCTAAAATTGCGAACAAATTACGCAGAAAACTATTATCGTTAGGAGCATATGTGACGTCGTTTGGATGGGAAAGCCAAAGGGCCGATCCGTAGCCCAGCTAACACACCTAAAACCATCTCCACTCCGAAACGGAACCCGTTCGCATGGCAAATGACTATGACAACGGCGCTTGAGTACCTAAATGCAGCTCCAACTCCAGGATACCCACTCCCATGGCCGTGCGTCCTTCTTTTTTTTGGCACACTCTCTGCCTCGTTCGGGCTCTCGCCTATTTAACCCATGTCGCCTGGCGTGGTGTGTGCATATGCAATAACCACCAGCACCACCACGGGCTCGACTGGGCTCATTCACATCCGCATCCACCGTTGGAGCCGTCACCAATGGAAGAGAGCTCGCTTATTGTCTGCCTTTGTGTGCGGCCCGAAAGCCAGGACCTCCGCGTCCTCGCTGGATGCGTGGAAATTGCTTTGCCATGTTAATGTTGTTAGTTGATTTCAGTTTTGGCTTTCAAAGCCGCCGTTGACCCGGGGAGTGGACAATAGGGTCACAGCTACGCGGGGGCGGGGAACGAGGACTCCGGGCCGAGGGCTGGATTTCAGGTGATGCCAGCAAAGAGCATTGCCAAAATTGTTAAATACACGTTGGCCCGAAAGAGCCGTTCCCCCTGCTGGTAAACAGAGAAAATAATAATTGTGGTTTACAGCCACACAGAACAAGATTTTTTAAATTTATGTGGGTATTAAAAAATTACAAGGCAGGTTAAGAAATAAAATAAATCTATAAAAAAAATGAAGCCTAATTAGGCTAAAGGTTTATGTTCAAACCAATTTCAGGAAAGTCACTCATTAAGCGTCCTAAAAGTATGCAGTGAAAAATAAAACGACGTTTTTCGGAATAAAACCCTTAGAATTCCGAACTCTAAATATTTTGTTGCATACTTTTAGGCACATTTTAAAGTTTTTTCAAGTTGAATAATTTCTGTCATAGCTTTTTTTAATAAAATCCCCATTACATCATTTAATTAATATTGGTATAATATTTTTCCGAGTGCATTGCCCCAGCACTCATATGCAGTCTCTGTGTGTTTATGCCTTGAGTTATGAGCGACATTCTGTTTTTCGTTTTGGGGGGCGGGGCAGCGGCAGCAGAAGCATCGCCCACTTTTAATGGTAATAAAAACTAAAGCTGCTTTTGAGCGGTCATGAATTCGCCAGCGCTGCAACTGCTGGCGGATGGTGGATGGTGGATGGCTGATGTCCATCCGGCGGTGCGACAAAATGGCCGCTGTGCGCAACGGAAGTGCACTAAACTAAACTAAGCCAAATTAATTGCCAGCTGTGGTTTAATGTGCCAAACAAAACTTTGATTGCGCCCCCAGATACGGGCCATCCGAGCCGGATCATTTGCATATTGAACGCAGTCCAGCGGGGGTTGGGGTAAGAGTTCACCCACCCCATTCGCGTTTATCCCCCCACGCTCTAAAAACATGAAGGATTCGACACGAAAAGCTATTAATTCCTTTCCAGAGACTTTATTAAAGAACAACACACAGCCTGTTCGAAACTGCAATAAAACCGACCGAAACTTAACCCAAACCGGCAGCAAAACATCTAAAACCGGAAAAAGAGCAAAGCCAAGAGGTGCATAAAAACCAGGACGAAGCGAAGAGAGAGAGAGCGAGTGCACAGTGCGGGAAAATTAATGGTTCCTGACATGGAATTTTAATAAAAAAATGCTTGCGTCTGGATAGCGAGAGGTGAAAAAACTGGCCAGATGCAGGCTGCTAATGCTCCGGCCACCGGGAAAGCGGGAAAGCGGGATAGGGAACTCAACTGCACTGCTCCGCCACGGAAGCTGCTTCGGCTGCTTTGGCTTCCACTGCCTCTGGCTTCTGCCGGCGCTGTCATAATGCTGCAATTGTTCATTATCCACTAATGAACAAAAAGTGTGTGAAAATCGCACAGACAAAAACCTAAATGAAGAAAATGCCGCACAAAGCACTCGCTGGGAGATGAAAAAGGAGCAGCGGACGAATGACACACGGATGGCGATGGCGGCGGAGTCAACTGGAGGCAAAGGCAAAGGAAAAGCGGCAAAGGCGAAGGCAAAGGAAGGCCTGGAACACGTTGCTCTGTCAGCAGGCAAAGAATCACTGCACA
>JBAMCJ010005883.1:0-25661 GCA_037075205.1 Drosophila prostipennis
CGGATAACGGTACACAATTTACAAGCGAAGGATTCAAGACATTTCGCACAGCGAAAACCATGATCGCTCAATACAAAGGACCAACGTAGATGGGACGAGTGCTTACCGGTAATGCTTGCGATTAACTCTAGCACATCCGGGTCCACGGGGTACTCGCCAGCATTCATTATCCAGGGACGAGAACCTAGGCTATGAAAACGCCTGGGGCACAGGACAAGAGGTGGACAAAGGAAAATGCGACCAAACTTGCAAGAAGAAACATGGAGCAAGCCGCACAGGAGCAAGCAAGACATTATAACCTGGGTTCTGATCAAGGAGCACCAGCTGTTCAATACGGTGGAGGGATTCGCGGCAAAACTAGCACCACGATATGGGGGTCCGTACAGAATCACCGGGTTCATATCCCCTGCTATCTGCGAGATACAAGAGGAAGGAAACAAACGAAAGAAAAGAGCCCACATCAACGAAATGGAAGCGTGGAACGCAGACGACCCGGCAGAATACCACAGCGAACCAGCGGAGGAGAAGGTGCCCACCACTAAAGAACAGCCAACCAGAAGCTCGGTGGAGCAGGTGGCCACCGCCGGAAAGCAGACAATCGGAAGCTCGGAGGAGCAGGTGCCCATCACCAAGGAACAGCCAACCCAAAACAACAATAACATCAAGGAAGGGGGAGGCTCCGAGGAGCAGGTGAGCAGCAGGTCCAAAATAATAGAAGAAATGAACAGGCGGGTGCGTCAAATGTCTCAAACCAGCGGGACCAGTCGAAGGAACCCAGAATCCTAGCTGGAGGAACGGGAAACGGTAGCAGGAGATCTAAAAGGATAGCCCTGCGGGAGGGAAAGGGGAAGAATAACAAGAGAGGACACTATAGTCGGGTGCTCCGACTATCACATACCCGTTACTCATCTAAAGGAAGTGCGAGGGAGATGGAGATAAAACTTTGATTAGGCATAACTTTTTAACGAATGGTCAGATTTAAAAAATTTCTTCTAACTTTCGATAGGTATTGATAAACACAACAAAACTGCATTTTTACTTCTCCGAAATATTTAAATTTTTCAAATCGTATATAAGCGATTGTGGCCGTTAGAGTGGGCGTGGCACCTTTTTGAAATAAACTTGCGCTGCGTAGGAACTCCAAGAATCCTCATGCCAAATACCAATCCTCTAGCTTTTATAGTTTCCGAGATCTCAGCGTTCATACGGACGTACAGACGGACAGACAGACATGGCTAGATCGACTCGGCTAGTGATCCTGATCAAGAATATATATACTTTATGGGGTCGGAAACGCTTCCTTCTAGCTGTTACATACTTTTGCACAAATATAATATACCCTTTTACTCTACGAGTAACGGCTATAAAAATAACACAAGGAGCGACGCCTAGCACCGGCATATACAGAATGTATCAACACGATCTGGGAATACATGTATAATATTATAAATAACGATATCTAAAAGGGAAAGGGACCCGGGCCAGATCCAGAACGAACGAAACATCAAGCCAAGTCTGAAAGAAAACAAAATCAAAATTAGTACACAGTCAAAATACTGGGAGGAAGTGGATAGTACAGAAGCAGGAACAGATTGGCAGCGAGCATCAATGGCCAATACACAGATGCAGGTGGACAAAGCCTGCATGTAGACGGGCCTTAATGGGAGAACGGGTGGGGAGAACAAAGATAAGTACGCAAATTTAAAAGATAAGAGGCAAAAGCCGAACTTACGTGTAACGGAATCATCCGAAGAAGGCGACAAACAGCCTTAATGCCGGCGCTGAGCTTCCAACTCGCTCACTTGAATTTGAACAGGCAAAGAAGATGGAAGCAACGACGACCGACGGGAGACGGCAGCGGGCATCACGTGGTCGAAAACCGCGTGCAGGATCGCGGTTGCCTTTCCTGTATCCCAAGCGAAACCTCCGACTCCGCAGGAGGGCACCACCGCGCAGGCAGCGCAGCCCGGTGCTGCAACTGCTGGCTTCGCCGCTGGTCTCACCCCACGAATCGGAGGACTCCGATATCCGGGTGACCATGGGCGTACCCGAATAGTCCTTCGGTGGGGTGGGATAGCGGCGACAGCGGCAGCGGATTTTCCGACTGGGGTGCGGGCTGTCCGAAAGCCTACGAGACAGCCCGGGACCGTGGCGTGCCCCACGGGGTGGGCCAAGGGACCGTGGGCGGAAGAGAATGACGCGGGAGATGGCGACGCAAGCGGCGAAGACGACGGGCCAACCACGTGGCGGCCACCAAGGGGCACCCGTGGTTGGAGTCGGAAGAAGAGGCGATTGTCATCTCTTCGGACGACGAGCAGGGGGCGGACGATGGGCAGCAGCATGGATCCCGATGCCACTGGCAGGAGCCCGTATACCTGCAGTGGCAAAAATCGACGCCGGTGGGGGAGTGGTGGTGCCACAGCAAGGCGTTCTTAGTCCAGTGGATGGACCGATTCCCGCCGGGCACGCCGGATCCCCAACAAGGAGCCACGAGGGACGAGCCGCCGCCAGCAGCCCCGACGACCACACCGGCAGAGGAGCCGCGGGATCCAAGGCTCCGGAAAACGGCGACGACAGCGATGGACGTTGAACCGCCGGTGGACACAGGGCAGCAGGCTGGGGAGCAACGGCCACCTCCGACATGCACGGGGGGGCTGCCGCCGACGCCACCGCGGAGAACCTGGAGCGGGGTGAGTGGAAGTGGCCGGATCCGGAGCAGCAGCGACCGACGTTGCAGAGGCAACAGTCGATGCCCGAACGGCCGGTGCAACGGCCGCTACCACAACGGCAGGCATCGTGTCCAGCAGGCCGGCAGCGATGGACAGAGGTGCAGCTGGAAGATTGGCCGCACGAGGTCCACGCGGCAGTCCAACGACAGCGGGGCAGGGCGAAGCGCCGGTGTGCGGAACTAGTGTGGGCAGCGGGACGGCGCTACCGCGTCCAGTGGGTCCAAGGGTGGATCCGGGTTCTGGAGGATCAATCGCAATAAAGTCCAGCGGCAGCTGGAAAGAAGGCACAAAGATGTACATTTTTCGGATTGGGAAAAATGGGAAAATATCAAAACTTTTTTTTTTTTTTTGTGGTTTAAGTTTCCACGACACCCTTGAATGCCGTGGGATTATTTGGCCACCCTCGTGAACGTGGAAATTGTAAAGTTGTATGGTTTAAGAAATTTGGTTTAAGGGCTGTTAGTTATAGGTTTACTTTAATTTCTTCCAGAAAATTAATTATGTGTTGGTAAGCGTCTATGTTTTCGTGTTTTAGGAACTGGTATACGTCTTGGTATTTTTCTAGGGATGGAAAGCGATGTCTGGCAGTGTTGTATTTGGAACAGCTGAAAATTATGTGTGAAGCGTTGTCGAAAACATCGCAACTGTCACATCTGTTGTTATTTACTACGTGCATTTTGTGAAGCGTATAATGCCCTCTGCTCATTATGAACGCGTCGCGTTTGCATCCATTTACCGTTGAACGCGACCAAATCCCATACAAAACTTGTCGGCGAGGGATGGGGAGGGGAGGGTGGAAAATTGTCGCGTTACAGGGCTGGAAAGTGAAATTTGTGGTATTTTCCACCACCATTTACCAGCACTATTGACCAGGGATGGCCCAAAACAGCTGATTGTCAACATAAAAGCCGGCAAAATGGAAAACGGAACAGGTAATTTGTTTGTTTTTAATTATTTAATAGTTTATATTAAAGAATTCTCTTCACAGAAAAAAGAAAAATGCTGTGGACAGCAGATGCCACCGAGTTCCTCCTGTATTTGTGGGAGGAGAACATGGACGGACTTCGAGGTGTTCGGAAGAACACCCACATATGTATACCAGGAGATGGCGGATGAGATGGCGAGCTATGGCCCCAATGCTGTGGAAAAAATATGCTTGATGCAGGGGATCGCCGAGGAGCTAGGGGCTTCCAAGAAAGGGTTCTCAAGCTGTTTGAGCGAAACATGCGGGAGTAGACCATATTTGACTGTTAATTAATTAATAATGAGTTTTGATTTATATTTATGTATTAATTACTTGTAATAAGGTTAAAGGGCTGTGAAATACATAAAGAATACAACATTGCCTAATTAAGTTGTCTGGTCTTGGTTTTCATTAAAATGTACTGCAAGAGCGTGGGATGTGGTGCTTGCTTCCAGCATTTGGGCAATTTGTCCACACATATTTATTGTGTTCAAATGCTGTTCTGAGATTGTATTTATTAGTAACAAATTATTTAAATCCATTGTTTACTTTAGCTCGCAAATGACAATAGCAGAACAGCTGTTTCAGACGCGTTTGCCAATGGAAACACCTCCCGTCCGCCTATCGCGTTGCCAATCGAAAATACCGAAAAATACCGAAAAAACCGGTAGCTAGGGGCTTCTAAGAAAGGGTTCTCAAGCTGTTTGAGCGAAACATGCGGGAGTAGACCATATTTGACTGTTAATTAATTAATAATGTGTTTTGATTTATATTTATGTATTAATTACTTGTAATAAGGTTAAAGGGCTGTGAAATACATGAAGAATACTACATTGCCTTATTAAGTTGTCTGGTCTTGGTTTTCATTAAAATGTACTGCAAGAGCGTGGTCCACACAATTTGTCCACACATATTTATTGTGTTCAAATGCTGTTCTGAGATTGTATTTATTAGTAATAAATTATTTAAATCCATTGTTTACTTAAGCTCGCAAATGACAATAGCAGAACAGCTGTTTCAGACGCGTTTGCCAATGGAAACACCTCCCGTCCGCCTATCGCGTTGCCAATCGAAAATACCGAAAAAACCGCATAGTGGAAAAATGCCTTAACCAGTGCGAAGTGAAAGCAATCGACGGCTACCCAAAAACTCATCGACTGTATCGAATACTCATCGATTCTGGTTCCAGCTCTAGCAACGCTGCGTTCGCGTGAATAAATAGTTAATTAATTGCTGAAAAAATGGAATAGCTGGCGAAAACATGCATCCAACCAAGTGCAACAGCAGCCGTGCGCAGTACTCCGTAGTCGGGCGTTTGTGAAACCACGTTAGCGTACGCGAATGGAAGTGTGTGGCCAAAAAAATAAGTTATGGTTTAGTAAAAACAACAAAGCTAAAGCCCAAAAGTGCTAATAAAAAGTACACACACACGTCCACACTCACACACACACACGCGCGCGAGCAAAGGTGAAAATTATAAATTAATAAATGCCCGATGCGATCCGATCGAATCCGATAGCATATCAAATTAGCGAAATATGCTCGATTCCCGTGCTGATCGGATCAAAACTGTGAATTGCAACAGAAAATAATTTCAAGGTTTGCAGCAGGCGAATAGAAGGCGAAAAGGTAATTGAAAAATAGAACGATTTTGGCACAAGCGCAGTGTAGCTATATATTTTTGTTGTCTGGCCGACCGTGGCTGCTGGGTGGGTGGGGCGTGATTTTGGGGGCCAATCTTCTGTGTGTGCTATGTGGTGAAAACAACAAACCCCCTTGCCCCAGGAAGCCCCCCACGCCACTGCAAGAAAAAAGACTGCGAAACGGAAAGCGAGTGCAAATGAAAACAATTGAAAGGGGAGGGGTGGGGGGCAGAGAGGGAGAGGGCGTTTCAAATGCCCTGTAATGCGCTGCTCTCTCATGTAATTTGCCGCAATTTCGCCCGTGCATTGCTCAGTGTGTCACTCTCACTCGCACTCACACCACCGGACGCAGCAAGGTCTCCGTGTGCGGATGCCTGTGTGTGAGAGCTCTCCCCATTTTCTTGACAGCAGCATCATCGTTCCGTTCCTTTTGGGCTGTCAGAAAAAAAGGCGCGCGCTCCTTTTCGCCCGTTTCGCTCTCCCTGCCTGCGATTCTGCTTCCCAAAGGCGGCAGCTCCACCATTTTCTTTCTAAAACGCTGACGCCAGCGCCAATCATTCGCCATCAGCCGCTCCTCCTCCGCGGTGCTCCCCACTGCATCATCTTCCAGTGCAGTCTTCAGTCTCGTCTTCAGCTTCAGCTTATTGAATAAAACAATTCCCCATTTCTGTGTGTCTCGTCTCTCTGCCAGAGTTGCGGATATAATCATCATCAAATTTATTCGTAACGTAAATAAACGTTAGGAATATGCAAAGCGCTTGTGATCGCGACTGCTGAAAGGGCAGAAAAATACAAATAACAGAACGTGTGAGTTTCCAGTATCCTGCTTGTGTGAGTGATTGTGCCTGTGAACTTCCAATAGCGTTTGTTGAACTTTAGACATTTTTGCAAGCCGGTTGGAAAATAACAGCAATTGCAGGCAGTGACGCATAACCTCAAAGATCGACCCGGGCATGCACAAGTACCGTTAGATCGAGGCGCGCTAAACGGCTCTCTTTGCTCTCCCAGTCGCAAAAAGTAAAAAAAGGAATGTGAAATTTCGTTTAAAACGTTAAATAGTAAAAAAGTAAACATCGGTAAATTCCAAAGCAGTAGCAGTGCTTTTAATGCAGTAATTGGGGCCCGTTATGTTTTAGTGCTTGCCCACACACACATACGCAGGGGCTCCAATACAGGGGCCGTTACATTGCCTCTGGTTTAAATTACAGTGGTCACTCGATGTCAAGAACTTAACAATTTTTTTTATATATTTAAAAATGCATTTCTTAATTCCTGTGAAGTCCCTACAATTTAAAAAATGTTTTCTAAGCGTTACAGAAATAACATTTTTCTATAATTTAACTTCTAACAGTAACTTGTTTTAAATACAAGGGGTTTTCTTTTCGAGTGCCTACTGTATAGCAGTAGAAACACGGGGAAAAAAATCGAAGAAAGTCGCCAGAGCAAAAGCAACGGCGGCAGAAGAAACAAGATTCGAAATGGGCACACACAAGCAATGGCAAACGAAACTAAATGAAAAGTGCGAAACTGTGCAAAAAAAAACCTAACCAAACTTCTCGCCCCCGCTCGTCGCAACCCCTTCTTCTTCTTTTCATCCGCCCCGGAAATTAAAAACGAAACCCCAAATCCAAAGTCGAAATTAACGATTTAGTATTTGAAATGTTTGTTATTTTATTGATTTATCGTCGCTCGTCACTCGCGCCATCGGAGCGAATCGAAGGTGTTATATATTTGTTGTTTATTTGCTTTCCTCATAAGCCAGTCAGTCAGTCAGATAGTCCGATCGACGGACCATGCAAATGCTAATTTCCATTCGTCAATTACAGATAATTGTTGTTGCTACCGCGCTGCTGTCTCCGAGCTTGTAAATTTAACAAATTAGCGAAAACTGATTTGATTAAATTCGAACGTTATTTGCGGCTTGAAGTTTATTTTATTATCGCCGCACGGCACTCTAATCCCGAGCGGAGCAATGGCGACAAATTCGTGGAAAATAAGAGAAGTGATTGATTCGTGATCACGTGGTTTGGTATTCGAACCTGGGGTATTTTCCTTTGAGAGTTTGTTTAAATTATATATGTTTCACAAAAGGTTAGGTTATTATGGTATCCCGAATTTCCCAACATAACAGTAACTAAGTTAGGCCCAACTTAAAACACAAATTTTTAACTTCCCCTGTTTTTCTCTACTTTCAGGAAACGCAACCAAATAACGACAAAGAGCCGTAACAATTACATTACAATAAATTATAATAGACACAATCCCCCAACCAAACAAGAAGCAAACTAACAACGAGATGAAGTACGCAACTGGAACTGACAACGCGATGTCCTCCGGCATCAGCAGCCAATCCCATAACTCTAACAGTGCATCCAACGAGATGCAGCCCACCACATCCACGCCGACTGCAGTCCACAAGGAGGCCACATCCACAGCCACAGCCACGACGACGGCGACACACGCCAATGGCAATGGCAATTCCAACCCTAACGCGAATCCCAACCAGAGCCAGCCGTCCAACGCGCTGTTCTGCGAGCAGGTGACCACAGTGACAAATCTCTTCGAGAAGTGGAACGACTGCGAGCGGACCGTCGTGATGTACGCGCTGCTCAAGCGGCTGCGCTACCCGA
Source organism: Drosophila prostipennis (assembly GCA_037075205.1). Taxonomy (NCBI): domain Eukaryota; kingdom Metazoa; phylum Arthropoda; class Insecta; order Diptera; family Drosophilidae; genus Drosophila; species Drosophila prostipennis. The sequence continues at coordinate 7,967 of JBAMCJ010005883.1, forward strand.
GCCTCAAGTTTCTCCAGTATTCGATCGACAGCAATCTGACCCAGAACCTGGGCACCTCGCAGACGAATCTGAGCAGCGTGGTGATCGACATCAATGCCAACAATCCGGTGTACCTGCAGAACCTGCTGAACGCCTACAAGACGTTCCAGCCATGCGACCTGCTCGACGCCATGTCCTCCTCCTCATCCGACAAGGACTCGATGCCGTGCTACGGCAGCGATTTCCAGATCACCACATCGGCGCAGTGTGACGAGCGGAAGCTGTACGCCCGCAAGGAAGATATTCTGCACGAGGTGCTGAACATGTTGCCACTTCTCAAGCCGGGCAACGAGGAGTCCAAACTCATCTACCTGACCCTCATCCCGGTGGCCGTCAAGGACACCATGCAGCAGATTGTGCCCACGGAGCTGGTGCAACAGATCTTCTCGTACCTACTCATCCATCCGGCGATCACCAGCGAAGACCGACGATCACTGAACATTTGGCTGCGTCACCTGGAGGATCATATCCAGGCGGCGGCCGCGGGCCTGACTAATCGCAGTTACTTCCTGCAGCCCTCGCCGCAACTGGTCGCTGGTGGCAGCTCCACGGGCAGTGGTAGCTGTTCCTCCTCGGCGGCCAGCTCCTCGACAGCCTCTTGCTCCTCGGTGGCCTCGTCCTCGCTGTGCCCCGCAAGCGGCAACCGATCCTCGCGCACCAACGACTGGCAGACCATCGCTCCGCCCAGCAAACAGCTGCAGAACAAGTTGGCCGGCGATTGGCGCGGCAGCGGAGGCGGCAGCTCCAGCGGGTCGATCAATCCACTCTGTGATAATCTCAATGGTATTACCCTGAACGAATTAGCTTCTAGTCAGAATAGCCTCGGCCTGTCGCTGGAGGGCAGCTCTTCGCTGGTCAACGGTGTGGTCGCCGGAGCGGGCTCTATGCTGGGAATTGGTGGTGGCGACGACCATGACACGTCATTCAGCAAGAATGGCACCGAGATACTCGACTTTGACCCGGTCACGGCGGACATGGGTGAGGCCTGCAGCCTGGCCAGCAGTAGTCTTTGTGGACGATCCGGCGGAAATCCGGTAGACGATCGATTGCAGCCTCCGCCGCATCTCCAGCAGCAGTTGCTCCAGCCTCCGCCCTACGCATCGATCCTAATGGGAAATGTGGGCGATCAGTTTGGAGAGATCAATCGCTGGAGCCTGGATAGCAAGATAGCGGCCCTAAAGACGCGCCGCTCAAACAGCCTCACCACACAAACGATCTCGAGCTGCTCCAGTTCTTCCAACTCTTCGGTGATCACGGTCAATGACAACTGCTCCAATTCCACGGAGAACCTGGCCCAGTTCGCCAACAAGCCGCGCAGTTTTTCCCTATCCATTGAGCATCAGCGCGGAGCCTTGATCAATAGTGGGTCCGATACGCGTCTGGACGAGTTCAAGCCCAACTACATCAAGTTCCACACCCGCAACGTGGGCATGTCGGGGATCGGGCTTTGGCTCAAGTCCCTGCGTCTGCACAAGTACATCGAGTTGTTCAAGAACATGACGTACGAGGAGATGCTGCTGATCACTGAGGACTTCCTGCAGAGCGTTGGCGTCACCAAAGGTGCCTCACACAAGCTGGCCCTCTGCATCGATAAGCTGAAGGAGCGGGCCCACATACTCAACCGGGTGGAGCAGGAACTATTGACGGGTCAAATGAAGCTGAGCACGGCCGTCGAGGAGCTGACCAACATTGTGTTGACACCGATGAAGCCTCTGGAGTCCCTTGGGCCGCCGGAGGAGAACATTGGACTGCGCTTCCTCAAGGTCATCGACATCGTGAGCAACACATTGCAGCAGGATCCGTATGCTGCACAGGACGACGAGACTCTGGGAGTTTTTATGTGGATCCTGGACCGCTCCATTCATAACGAGGCATTCATGAACCATGCCAACCAACTCAAGGACCTGAAGTTTAAGCTATCCAAGATGAAGATCTCCATGGTACCGAAGATGCATCACGTTAAGCCAGCCGGAGTGGGAGGGCCAAGCAATGGAAACATCAACAAGCCAAGGTATGTTTTACACACTCCCATCACAGTAAATTGTATTCAGTCGTGTAACTTTTGATTATTTTGTTATTATTAGATGGAATGGTAAGACTCGCAAATGCGATACGAAGAACGGCAGCAACGACAGGATTAATAACCGCAAGAACTCCAACGACATGCTGAACTTTTCGCTGAATTGCCTGCAGCACCCGCTGCCCCATCATTCGCAGCAGCCGCCGCCGCCTCTGCCGCAGTTTGACTACAACGGCTACGGCGGCGGACCGACCCATCAGCCGCAGTACAAGAGCTCCTCGTACCCCAGCTTCATGGGCAATCCCCAGCAGCAGCCGCCACCGCCGCCGCCCAGCAAGTCGCATCATCATGCCCAGCAGATGCAGCAAATGCTGCAGCACAACCACTTTCCGGCATTGCCGCAGCAGACACCACCGCAGGCGCATCGCCGGTCGCTTAACAATCTCATCCTGGTGGCCGGCGGTCCACAGCAGCCGCAGCAACTGATCTTCAAGCCGGGCCAGGGCGTACTTACCAACAATGGATCCAACGACAATCTGGTAATGGAGCGCAATCAGCAGCAGCAGCAGAGGAAGCTCAGCGGAGGAGTGTCCAGTGCGGAGCAACAACCAAAGAAGACCATGGCCGCTGTAGTGATGGTTAGTAATCCGAATCAGAGTCAGGAGCAGCACGATCAGCCCCAGATCCTGATCAATAACAACAACAACAATAACAACAGCATGCTGAACAACAATTTGATTAATCAACAACAGCTGCAACTGTTGGCAGCAGCTGCCGCCGCCGTGGGCAGTGGCAGCTGTCTGTGCTCCAATGGTGGTGGTGGTGGTAACCGGCGGTGCCTGTGTCCACAATCTCTGTCACCAAAGCAGCAAGAACAACAACCATGCCGTGGATCATTGCCTGTCCCAGCCGCCGCTGGTCAATCTGGGCATGTCGCCCCATGTCACCGAGTACAAGATGAACGACTTTAAGAGTCTGGAACAGCTAGAGACGTTGTGCCGCCAAATGACTGAACAGGCAATGAATTGAGCAATGTTCTGGGCTGCCAGCGGGATTGGATTGTAGGCCGTTAGATTTGTGTCTGCCAGCAGTTTTTGTGTTCACTTAGCTTTGAACCGTGTTTGAAGTTTGATTTCATAAACGAACATAAATGTTTTTATATTTAGCTTTGTAAGATTCGTATCTATGTTTGTGTCGCGTCTAATTGTCCACCACCCTGCGCCCCCTTCACAACCCGATTTGTAATCGTTTTTAGTTAGTAAGCCGATAGTTTGTTTTAATGTTAAGTTTATTAATTGTGTGCCAAGACGTCCCCGAACGTATGATTAGCTGGCTGGGCTCGCAGGACCAACGGCTGGCCGTTGGACTTGTATAGCCCCAGTGCAGCACTCCCCGAAGGAAATCGCCAAGTCAGCTGTCGTCGGGGGCGTGGCATCTTGCTGTCAATGTTATTAATGTCTAGGTTTCGTAAATGTTGTCGCCATTTATGTAGTTAAACTAACATGCCAAGCCTCACAACAAAAACCACACATCGCGAACACACAATACAGTAACTTCTCTCTATGTAGGAAAATTTGGCCAAATTTGATCAACACTTTACGCTATTCTAATCCTAATCACACCATCAACAACGTCGCCAAATGAATGAAATACCCCGCTAAACGACGACGAAAAAGGTTTATCTAGTAAAAATTATAAAATGAACTCTGCATCGTGACCATGAGACTGACTAAGATTACTTTTCGCAACTATAAAAAACTAGAATGAAGAAAGCTGGATGGAGAGGGAATTGAAAAGTGAGAATTGAGAAATGAGAATCGAGAAACGAGGAAAGAGAGCTGAGAATTGTTTGCGCGAATCAAAACTAGGCTTGCTGAATGAAGTAGTAGTCACATAATGGATATGGATATGTTTATATATACACGTACACATAATTTATTTTAAATTAAAAGGAACATATTTGCTGAACCGTAACTGCACCAGAGGAAATCGCAATACAGCGGAAACAACCACTAGACTAAACTTTCACCGGGAAGAGTTTCAATGTTTCACTGTTTGTGTTTGAGAATCGGAACCACATATTGTATTTTGTATAAGTAAGCGTAAGCGTAAGCCAAAACCGATCATGACCATGATCATCATTGTCATTGAGTAGCCCTATCTGTACTATTACTATTATGTTTGCTTTAGTCAATTGTTTATCATGTAAATGGCAAGCCAATCACTCGATATGTTATGTTTTAGTTGTTTTTAAAAAATTATATATATTTATATATACGAATGCATGACGCATTATAAGCGTAGGTTCAAAAACAAACGACGACGGAGGAGCGGAGCTGAAAAGAGAGGGCAGCCAAAAAAGAACTACCATAAGATCGTGAAAACGTGTAGGATAATTATGATTGTATAAAACCGAACAAACGCTTGTGTAAATCTTGCTTAGAAATGTTTATGTTTTTTAATTTGTTGTCGATATTTCCAAAATACTTTTTGTTAACAACAACCGCAACACTGTAAATCGCTGATGCTTTTATTTATTAATAAAAACCTATTGTACGGCCAGTTGGAATACAGAAATAATCGAAACCTACTTGTCAAAACTTTAGCGAGTTCAAAACGATCCACAAAACTGAATGGTTTAAATGTAAAGTGCAACTACTCGTAGACGAATGTGCATAAGTCAGTTAGATGTTCGCAAGTTTATCAGAATGCGAGCACAAACCAAGCGTGTACCTACCCACACATATACACACATACAATACCTACATATATTTATTTTCAATAAATTATTTCGAGAATTAAAAATACCCATGCTGTTTGCCTAACAACCCAGGTTGCCATGCGTCTCCACTTTTGTTGTCCAGCGTAAAACAACTTCAAACCGAGGTTAGCCTTCGAACACGCCACACGAAATTGTCGAAGCGATTTTCCATAATATACGTTGAGTTTAACTTTTCCGGAGCACAAAAATTATTAGATTTACAGAATGAGCCGACATCGCTTTAACAACGTTCAGATAAAGGCGCTTCCGGGCGGACTGATGGCCCACCAGGAGCCGGATGCGGATGGTGGCCAGCCCAGTTCCCAGAAGATGCCAATGTGGCCCAGCGAACGTATTGTCCCTGGCGGCTCTGGAGCCTTTCACTCGGCCAAGGTGGAATACAGCAAGGAGACGGCTGACCTGATCCGATGTAAGTGGCTTTATAGGTATCCTAAGCTGTGGCTTGAAATCCTCCTATGTAGTGCTCGTCAAGGAGTCCAAGATGTCGATGATGGTACGCAAACAGATCGATGAGAGCCTGCGCAATGGGGCACCATTGCCACTTCCCGAGCCGCCGCGTCCAAACACCAGAAACGATCCCGACCGGGAAACACTGGCCATTTTGGATCGTGCTCGCAATGCCAAGCGCAAGAATCTCCGCCAGATCGAGGAGAGTGGAGCCTACAAGCAGAGCTACTACCGTCCGCCCGCCGACAACCGGATGCAGGGGGAGAAGGCCAAGTCCCAGTTGCAGTTTACCATGGCCGGCACTCATCTGCCGGATCCGGCTGTCAAGCCACGACGTCGTCCACGCGAGGAGCAACTAGTGACGGAGGAGGATCTCATAAATGAGCGTAAGTTAAAAGTTATATTGGAAATCATTGCCTATTCTATGGTCTCACAGTATTGGACCAAATCAACGAGCGTGCCGAGTGGTTGACCGAAATGGAATCCATGGGCCAGGGCAAGAAGTATCGTCCCGAGATACGTGAGCAGATTGCCGAGCGTCTGCGTCGCATCCAGGCGCTGGAGTCCAAGATGAAGATGAAGTCCGATGGTGGCTTCCGTTTTGTCGACTAAATGTGTTGATCTGTTAGCCAAGTTTTAAGAGTTCCTTGGGACGAGCACACCAAATCATTAAATGCCACGATTTATTCGAATTCTGTGGAATTTCTGTTAACACTCGATTAATAAATAGCTTTATTCAACTTATTTGCATTCGTATAATTTGGATTTCGTTAAATTTTCTTTTGATCTGGCACATATTTAATACACACTCATTTTAACAATGTAAGAAGCCCAAATGCTAGCACTTTTGACTTTAAATTTTTGGCAAAATGAGTATAAAGTACAAGTTAAAAATTCATAGGGTTTAATTAAAAATACCGAATAAATTACTGGATTATAAGTATATGTGTATATAGAATATACTATTATATATCTGGACCTACGCACTACATTCTGTATATATATGCACGCATCTGTAAGTTCAAGAGAGTACTGATCCTCCGTTCAAAAATAGACTTTTGTGACCTCAGCTTGTGCTCAACCTTAGATTCAGGGGGTGGTTTGGCTTAGCACGACGGCATGTGGCACCGGAACTCGCTGGCCGCCTCCGCGAAGCGGTTCCGGATCAAGTAGCCGCTAATCACCTCGGCCACCTCGTGGGGACGGTCCTCGTGCACGGCGTGTCCGCAGCGGGCCAAAACCTGCATCTGGAATCGGCCCTGCATCTGGCCAACCGTCAGGGTGCGGTCCAGACCATCGATGCTGGCGAGGAGCAGCTGCTTGGGCAGGCGCAAGTTGAGGAACTTATCGCTCAGGCCCGAGAACCAGCCCACCCAGTACTTCTCCGACTTGGACAGATCAATGCGCCAGGTGTAACTGAGGGAAAAACAAAGTAAGTTAATAACTATTTCAAACTAACTTAGTTTACTCTACTTCTTGGCCGCTTCGGTCATGGATTTGGTCGTGATGGGCTTCTTGAAATCCGCGCCAGCTGCTGTACCTTCGGCGGTGCCATCGGCTGCATCATCGCCCGGTGGCGACGATTCTTCGTCCTCCGAAATGCTGAACGGATTGGGAAACATGCTGTTGTGGTGAGCCTCCTCCAGCACTTCATCGGGTAGTGGCAGGTCATTCGTTGCCAGTTTGTTCGTTGTACAGCTGGTGGGGATTGAAGGGTTACTCTTTCTGTGGACTGGAGTTGCTAGACAAGGCTAACTCACTTGATTATCTGCCCGGGCATGGACACTTTGGCGCTGTCGACATTGCGCACTTGGCCGCTCCGAATGCACCACTCGATGGCATTCGGAATACTCTGGAAATACTTTGGACGGGAGCGCAGAAAGCTCTGCATGCTGGCCAGTGCCTCCATGGCAGTGCCCTCCACCACATCGATGACGGTTATGCCGATCAAATTGGGCACCAAATTCATGTGGGCAAAGTGGACGGCGATGGCGCCGCCCATCGAGTGGCCAACGACAAAGAGCTGGGGCACCTCCTCGGGGTACAGCTTCAAGATTAGGTCTCCAATGTCCCTGTGTTCAGAATATTTTTATAAATTAATACAGAACTGCAAGATTTTTTGGTATATGCAATAGTGAAGACATTCTCCTAGAATGTCGAACTAATTTTATTCTATTCTGGGAATAATTGCAATCGAAATGGATTAATCAATATACTCATTTGGCCAAAACATTGTAAAATCGTACAGAACGACCTCATTTAAATTTTCATGCGCTATTTTTATAAACAAAGAGATTATGCAAATTGGCCTGATCGTTCATTTAGTTAGCCGATGTTAGCTAAAATGTAAATCAAAGATTGTAATTTGAAATTACACCTCTAAAATAGAAACTATTCAATTTTGCAGTTAAATTCGATTATTTTTAAACCCGTTTTTTCCAAAGGCTTATGCAGAATACAGTCCTTCGGTAACTACTTGAAAAAATATGACTTCTTCTAGAACTTAAAATGTAGAGTGACAAGGCTTTCGAACAAACTAGTTTTTATCAGGATATGACTTATGATTTCTCTGGTTACTCAAGCATTTCGAATGGAACCAACTCACTTGGCCAGCGTGTCCGCGGAGAGATCATCCTCGTCGTCCACCTTGCTGTCGCCGTGACCTCGCAAATCAATGCAGAGACATTGGCAATGGATCATGCTGGTCACCTCCGACTTTTGGTAGAAGTAACACACAAAGATTAATCAAGATTCATTTCCGCAGCCAGGGAGATACTCACACAAAAGTGGGCCCAGGTTAGGGCCGAATAGCCACCGCCGTGGAGCAGGAGGAGCACTGGACCCGGCTTCTCCGGCTGCTTCGTGCGGTAGATCCGAAAGGTGCGCTGCTCATCCACCGTGACGTCCTCCTTCTCCGCGAAGAACTCGTTCCACATGCCCGGCTTGTAGTCGCGGATGCGCGACTTCTTGAACGAGTCCCTGCAATTAGCCAAATTGGGTAGAGATTGCGTACTCCCCATCCCAAAAGTTCTGCACTTACGCTCGGCCAATGCGCCCGCCAGGAATTGTGGGTGGCAGCTTGCCCTTCAATATCGTGCGCTGTAAACTTGACATTGATTCGATTGTCTCCGCAGCGGGGTCAACAGGTGGTGCTCCTACGGTGCAGGTGCAAGGTGATATTCACTCGTCCGTCGCTCGCGAAAATCCGTTCCAAAACAAATAAAATAGTTCCAATCCAACGAAGAAATAGAGCTGAGTGAACCCCTCTCGATAGTATCGATAACTAGGATGATGTAGTTGCAGTGGGCGAAAAACGAAAATGACAGGACCTGGCAGCACCGTTTCAAAAGCTTTATTGGCAGTGCCTTTGTCTGGCAACACCCAAGTTCAACGGCTAATAATTCAAATCTGAAATTGAATATAGTTACCTTTACTCTTGATATCCCAATATTCATATTCGAATGGAAAAAAGCTGACAGTTTGATTGCACTAGAAAAATAAATAAAAAAGACTTCTGTATCTTCTTTCATAGATTTTTTAATGCATTTATATAGTTAAAATTTCTATAAAAATGTTGTACCACGAAAAGGTATTGAAAGTAGTGCAGTGCACACTTGCACCTTATCAGCTTAGCAAACACTTCACCTTAATGGCAAAATGATGACCAAGGTAATGGCCTTTCGCTAAGTGGAGGCCAAAAACAACTTTTTAAAGCGGTAGAAATTTGAAAACCAGTTTTTTAGAATGCATATAAGAAAGTATTGGTATGTTAAGAAGATGTTTGACCTATTTAACGGTAAAGACAGCTACTTAAAAACAAACAAAGCTCTTAACAAGTTGTTACTGCTGCACACAAGCAGTGGGACTTCGCTTTAAGGAACCCAGAATCCAAAAGGTTGAGAGCTATGTTTGATTTCCTGATAAGCAAGTTTCACTGTATTGTTCATAGTATTCCGGACTAAACAAAAACGGAAACGGCACGGGGCCGGATTGCTCAGTTGCTTGATGGAACGCGACGTGCTCACACCGAAAACTAGAACTCTTCTCTGATAAGAAACGGCCTGAGGAACAGCTCCAAGTTATTTTGACCTCATACAGAGAAAGATAAGACATTGTTGGGTATGTATCGGCAAAGCGTTAAAATCTTAACAAAGTGCAATATGAAAACCAATATAAGCTTAATGTTGTTTATTTTTTTTACGGTTTCAAGATAAGGCAAAAATAACATAATCGATTAAAAATTCGTTTAGATTAACTAAGTATAAAGGGGACTATTAGCCAAAACGAGCCCCTAAATTGTTTTAGAAAGTGTTGTATAAAATTTCAGGATCATAAGCGTATTATATATAATACAGCAATTTGGCGGGTTCTATTAAATAAAGATTGCTAAATTTAAAAGAGCATCTTGAGGGTTAAAGCTTTTGCAGAGCTGGCAACTCCTACACAACAGCTGTTGCATATCGCCATCTCGCTCCCGCATGCCCTTCCTTTTCATTTGCCGGCAGAATTGCATTTTGCACTTGTTTTTCCCAATTAAGCGGTCAAATTGGCGTCAATCTAATGTTTTAGTGACTCTATAGCCCTATAGCCGCTTCCCCAACTGATAACCGGAATGTTAGAACATCACTTTGTGTGCTAATAGCTATTTCGACATTTTGATAAGGTGAGATGGGTTGATAAGCTAATTTTTTGCACAACCACAGGTACAATTGTTCCCCGTTGTTGTTGCCTATTTGTTTACGTATGTAAATTTGTTTTTGCCCATAAATTTAGATTAACCAGTTGTGCGACACGTTTACGGTTCGTCGACTGCGAAAATAATGTCTGTTATTAAGGTTTCACCCGCTTGCAGGTGAGAACATGACTGCCAACGGGAATGGAACCGCTCAGGTTTTGGGAGCCGGCATTGAGATCGTGGCGGAACAGAAGCTCCAGCCGGAGTCCAAGATTTACGAGCGCGTGCAGCAGCTGGGCGCCTTTTTCAAACAGCAATTCGGAGCGGATCCAGAGTTTATCGTTCGAGTGCCAGGCAGGTGAGTTTCCCCCTATCGGTAGGATATATCATATCATATTTCAATGATATCTTCCCCTTTTCAGGGTCAACATCATAGGCGAGCATGTGGACTATTGCGGCTACTCGGTGCTGCCCATGGCAGTCAGCCAGAGCATCTTCCTGGCGGTGGCCAAAAATCCGGATGACAGCGAACTGCAGCTCAGGAATCTGGAGGAGGCCAAGTTTCCGGGCTACGATGCGGACCTGAAAACGCTTAGGTGGGTGATTCATTTAATGATAGTCACAGACCTTCATTACTGGCACGTTTCTGAACAGTAGATTTCAGTTTGCTCTCTCTTTTCTACATTTTAATTGGTTTAAGGTGCAAAATATATTGTTAATATCAAATAATATCAGTTATGGATACCGCTTTATATGCAAATAATATTTACGTTCCCATTTTTATTTACACTTAACTTCACCTGAAAACTTCACTGATCATTTATTTTATTGATATAATTAACTTAAATGTTTCCAGTTTTTATTTATTCGCTTTATATAATTTCTAGAAAATAACCAAATAAACTTTCCTTAATTCCAGAATTGAGCTACCAAAAACTGGAGGTCCCGCCTGGTACAACTATTTCTTGTGTGGCATCAAGGGCATCCAGGAGAGTCTGGGCAGCCAGTGGAAGCCCATAGGAATGCGCATTGCCGTGGACGGTAATGTGCCCTTGGCTGCAGGACTCTCCAGTTCCAGTGCCATGGTCAGCTCCGCTGTTCTGGCCACTGCCCAAGTGCAGGGCAAGAAATTGGACCGCCGGGAGCTGGCTTCGATTTCGGCCAAGTGTGAGCAATACATTGGCACCCACAGCGGTGGAATGGATCAGGCCATTGCCTACTTGGGAAGAGTAGGCTGCGCCCACCACATTGAATTCCATCCCAAGCTCAAGGGCACTCCGGTGACTTTGCCAGCGGGCAAGTGCTTCGTGGTCGCCAATAGCCTGGCGCAAAAGAACAAGGCTGCTTCGTCGGACTACAATGAACGGGTGGTGGAGTGCCGACTGGCCACGCGATGGCTGGCCAAGCACAAGGGTCTGATCAATTGGCATGACATTGTACGCTTCATTGATCTGGAGGAGGCTTGCCAAATGGACAACGAAACGTTCGAGAAGTTGATCAAGGACAACTTGACCAAGTGGAACTACACACGAGCAGATATCTGCAAGGAGCTGGGAGTCACCGAGCAGGAACTGGAGACCAAGTTCCTGTCCGCCAACACACGGCACATGGAGCAGTTCAAGCTGCGCCAACGTGCTCTGCATGTCATTCAGGGTAGGATAATTCTGAAACATTACTCAAAAGTTTTAGTTCCTGATATTCATTAAATTAATTGATCTCCAAATGAATAATTACAATCAATTAATAAGACGTTGACTTTAATCGGCTGCCTGAACGATATATTATTGATTTAAATTCGTACAAAAATTATGTATTAATCGAAAGATCACTTTACAAGTTAATGACTTTATTTTGGCTTCACAGAATCCGGTCGCGTGGCCAAATTCCGGAAGATTTGTGAGCAACTGGCCGCCGGACCGAGCAAGGAAGGTGCCAAGCAGCTGGGCGAGCTCATGCGCCAGTCGCACGAGAGTCTTCGGGAGCTCTACGAATGCTCCCATCCCGATGTGGAGCGCCTGATTGCCATTTCCAATGAGCAGAATGTCAGTGCTCGCGTCACAGGGGCTGGGTAAGAAGCCGGCAATCCTCGTAGCTCTGTAAACTAAGAAAAATATTCCCTTTTTCAGTTGGGGCGGTTGTATAGTGGCCATGTGCGATTCCATTGAAGCGGCCGACGAGTATATAAAGGCTCTGAAGCGGGACTACTACGCCCATCTACCAGCGCATCTCCTGGAGCGCCATCAGCCTAACAACTTCAGCGAAGTTGTGTTTGCCACACTTCCGGGAAACGGAGCCGAGTTGTTTGTACAGTGAACGCTTGCGCAGCATTTTAATCCAACTTGTATACCAAAATCACCTTTCAGTCACTATAATCCAGCGGTCATTTATAGAGAAAACATTTAATATGTATGTACAATATATTAACAATTTAATAACTAAAATACAACAAGGCACGTGGGAAACGGAACTCATCTGGGCTTCATCTCAGCCTCGAGATTTCTATCTGCGACTCAGGTAGCCGGCGTTCTTGAACAGCTTGTAGACCTGTTCGCGCGGAATTTTCTCAGCCTCGCGATGCACCACAGCCATCTCCTTCTTCGTGAGCAGGGACTCCTTGGCCAGGTTGGCGGCGATCACGGGATCACTGTAGAATCGTGCACTCTTCGACAGTTCGGCCGGCAACTCGGCCTCCCACTGGGCATTCCGCACCACCGAGGGATGGGCTTCGGCTGTGGCATATCCCTGGTACTGGTTGGCCGGCTCGTATGAGTGCGCAGCCGGCAGGCCCAACGCCTGGTGGTAGAAGAACTGGGCCCGAACCGAGCTCGTGGCCAGAACCAGACATCCAGCGAGCAGCGTTACTTGGCAGGCGGTCAGCATTGCGATTGGACTACAGACTGGCGGGGAGAGGGGAGAGAAAAGGAGCAGGAGCTGGCATTATTGTCCAACGTTCTAATAAAGCGATACGGACAGATTTATTGCCGCTGGTCAGTGGCAGTTTTTAATCTACAAGTCGGCTGTCAGTTTCGTGCGTCATAAATTATGTACGGGAAAATCAATTATCGCATTTGGCCAATGGAGTGGGCCGCGCGGAGATCTTGGCTCGGACTCATACAGTTGCTAATCCGTGAACTTTTTGCAACTGGAACTGGCTTTTTTATTGATAAGAATTGGACTGTCCGCGAAATAAATGGCGAGCTTTAATTGTCAAGCGTAGAGTGCTCCAATTTGGTCTGAACAAAGCAATCAAATCTTGAGATACACGTACAGTGGTCTCTCTGGAATTGTGTTAGGCCTTAGGTTTAATTTAAAAATTTGTTTTGAAATATTAACACTTGGAAAATTGTATTTTCAATTTTATAGTGAGATATTTTTTTACCAATAATATTTTTAAGTTGCAAATTGCTTTAGACCTTAGGATTAATTAAAAACTTTATTTTGAAATATTAACTCTTGGAAAATTGTATTTTTAACTTTATGTTAGCGCAACCTCAAAAGTTTCAGATACTTTTTTACTAATAACATTTTTATTTTTTACTATTAATGCGAAAAGGTTGCAAAATTTGTTTAATATTTTTTAATAATTTTTTAGAAGTCACTTAATTTTTTTTATAACAAGTCTTTCAAACATATTTTTGAATTAACTTTAAAAAATCCTTGAAAAGGTGACATTGGTTGGAAGTCACACATTCTTTCTGTTTATCACAGCCACTGTTCATGCATTTCAAATGCGACTATGCGCCATTAAATGCATTTACATATTCCAAGTCCAATTTGATACTTTGATTTAGCCAAAGTCAAGGTTACGATCCCACACAACCGAATCGGATTTGGGTTCTCCGCAGCACCCACTCACACAACAACACACGACACTCACTTTGATATGGACTTATTTCAGGGGCTAATCCTCGGAGAGAAGCACTTTAACCGAAACTGGAACACCTGGGCCTGGGTGAAGTTGAGACTGTAAACTGATCATAGAATATCGAGGCGGCGAACTTTTATTCGCTTGCCGTTGAATGCCACAAAAACGATTTGAACTCAAGTCAGTGAGTCAACCGATCTCGAATCGCGCTCAAAGTCGCTTCTGAGCGCCGAGAATGAGTCAAGTTTTTCAGCTGGCTGCTTTACATTTTATTAAATTAATTATGGTCGGTTCGGAGTGGAGTGGCGTGGAGCGCACTGCAATCTGGTATAGACTGACCTAGGCCTAGGCGCTGAGATCTGGCAATTAAAAGCAATGATATCTGTCTCCGTTTCTCATGCTCCATAAAAGTGCCCCCCAAAAAAGGTCGGATTTGCCAGCCGGGCAGCGTTACGCATGGCAAAAGTCGCACAGATATATTTGTGCACTTTATATACTCGGAAAAACAGATTTTACAATCAAATGTACAACTCTATTGATTTATTCAATACGTAATAATTTAAATTACCTACACATTCAAAAAAATATTTCAGTTTTAAAATGTAAAACTAAAAAAGAATATCATCCTAAATATGCACTATACGTTATTGATTTTCAATATGTTAAACAGAAAATATGATAATCCTTATAAGAAAATATAATAACTTTTTATAATATAACGATTAAAATAAAGTATTGATTTGTGTTACATTTTTAAGATCAATCATTTGAACTATTTATTGTATCGAAAAAATCGTATTCTAAATTGGAAAATTTTAAATACATTTGTTAAACAAATATATCGTTTTGCACACTGTATAAGTAGTATAGCGATTACAATGATTGACAAGTTTGCTTAGAATCCATGTCCGACTCAATCCGAGCTCTGTGCGATTTTGAAAGTGCCGATTGACCCTGAATTGAATGCTGAGCCAGTAGAGTCGAAAATTCGAGCCGAGCTCGGTGGCTGCACATGTTTGACCCTAATTTGCCACGGGTGTCGGGTTGTCGGGGTGCTGGTATGAATATGTCTGGGGTTATTCAACCGATCAGTTAAGGCGGAAGCATTACCCGGTGCTGCCCGCACTGGATATTCGCCATAATCACCCGCCGCCGGATGGCAGCCTTGAACTTTCCCGATCTCTCAGGTGCGTATCTTGGCCTGCGATTGGTATTTACATTGTTCGGGCTTTCGACTCCGACTCCAATTCCAATTCCACTTCGCCTCGTCTCTGGGAGTGGTCTCACATTTATTGGCCGTGGCAGATTTGATATTTAATTAATGGCCATTTAGCGGCTTTGTGGATGCATATTAAATAAACAAATTGCCTGGCCCCTGCATTGTTGGCTGCGGCCGAAGTTAATGAGCTTGGTCTTTGAACTTTATTAGGCTTTGTCTGCGATTACGTGGCCGAAAACTCAGAGGAACTCAGCGGCTGTAAGTCGGATGCTTCAGATAAATATTTCCATGAGAAATATTTATAGAAAATTATGAATTATGAAAAAAATCTTCAATAATTTTCAAAAATATAAACAAAATAACCGATTATTTAAACTTCTTGTATTTATAATGGGATTAGTCTTAACTATTTGGATTATCTAAAAATAATTCATAGAATATAAACTAACATCTTTAAAATTACTGATCTACATCTTTCAATTTACTTATGAAAAATGCCTTTTTTTTAAATTTTAAATTGACAGCCATTAATAAATATTAATAAAACATGATTTAATGACTAGTTCTATTTCCATTCCACCACTAAATAACCGATTGCTTAAAAAAATTATTTAAACTTCTTGTATTTAGAATGGGTTCAGTCCTAACTTTTTGAATTATCTAAAAATAAATAGAATAAAAACTAACAAATATTAACTAACTAATAAAAAAACATATGAAAAATGTCTTTTTTTTAATTTCAAATGCAATGCAATGGCTGCCAATTAATAATTATTAATTAAACATGATTTAATGACTAGTTCAATTTCCATTAAAACCAGCTGCTGTTTTCGCGTTACTGAGGCGATACTGTGAGTTTCTCTAAAAAAAACGAACCCCTTTTATTATGTGTTTGCTTTTGATTTTTATGCGCATTGCCTCGACCCACACGCAGCGCCTGCCAAGGACGGCCAATGCAATTTCAAGTGCACGAATTGGTGGGCCAATGCAAACGACTCTCGGCCGACGCGGCGTATGAGCAACATCCGCTTTGGCCGGGCGGCGCATTAAGTATACGCACCGGAGTCCGCGTCGAGTGAAAGTGCTGTGAGCTGGGGTGACCCTGAACGAGAGGCACGCCAACTGCCACCTCCTACCGGCTTTCAGAATGCAATTTCAATTTTAGAACCGAGCGACCTGCGAGAGCTGTGAGAGAACTGCCCATTTTCCGGCGGTTCTCATTTCGATTCTCAGCGCCATTTGGGCTCTCTAGCGAGTTTCCATTGCACTTGGACTGCCAGTCGACGTTTGGCAGTTCGGCGGGCGCTTTGTTTGTCGCACATTGCGCACTTTTCGCATAGGTGTGCTATAACCAGAGTGTTTCCCCACCACTTCTTGGCCAGCGGAAATTGTATAATAATTACGAAAAAGAACTGACCTGGACTCGATTCGGATTTGTGTCAGTGCTAGAAAGAAAATGCTGCAGAGGCAGAAATCGACGGGTAGCAAACGATTCGGCAGCAGCCTTCCCTCAAGAACCATTCCCCGTCGGGCAGCCAAGTGAAGTGGATAAAATGGCTTTGGCAGCGACCCCAACAGCAGGACCTTCGCATGGCGGCTTGGCAATGGCCGTGAATTCGGCCGGTGGCCACGATACCAATGGCAGCAGTCAATACGAGGAGAATGCCGAGCACCTGCGGCAACTGTTCAGCCAGAGCAAGCTGGTGTCCTTTAGCATTGCCCACATCGCGTGCTCCGCGGGCAGCAGCAGCGGCGACAACTACATGTCCGTGGTGAAGCGGGTCACCATCAGCCAGGCGCCGGATCAGGATCAGGAGCAGCCCATGAGTGAAATTGGTAAGCGTAGTTCATATATGTAGATGGGGCGCCAGACGCCATTACACTCATCTCATTGATTTTCTTTTTGATACCGTGTAGTGTTATGCGTTTCAAAGGTAGTTTAAACTGTTCGCTTGTTTTGTTAGCAGCTTATAAGATAAGTATAAGAAAAAGTCCTGAAAAAGAAATATTTTAAGATCAATTACATCTTAATTTTGAAAATATATTACACAGGTTCATCATTAAAGAAAAAGAAAATATAAGTAAAATACATAAATATTTCTAAAGTATTGTCTATTTTAAAACAAATAATAAAAGAATCTAACAATACTCCGAAGAATAATTTTTTCACAATATCATGTAGTTACTATCAATCACTATGGACGGCAGTCCATGTAGTGACGAAGCGCACCAGGAGAGTGTGCGAAGGCGACTACTATTATATAGCCGCAAAATTGAAAATCTGCTGTGATAGTCCGATCGTAATGAGTAATACACCAATCGAAAGGTATTGCAAAAACTTAAAGGATTGCATCCAAGACTTTAAGAAAATCAATTGGCTTGGGAGAGAGAGCGGTGAAAGTGAAAAGTGAAAATTTCGAAATTTGGAGCTGTTGGGGCCGGTGGGGATAAATGCCCCCTCGCAATGTTTTAGTTGTATTCCTTTTGAAAATACCCGTCGAATGAGGGGTCATTTGTCAAATCCGTTAACTTTGTAAGTTTGCCAGACGAAAATTGTGAACGCTATATTTTAAAATATCGTTGCAGAAATTAGTTCAATAAAAAGCCAACTTTTAAATTGTTGTATTATAAAGTATTCGTTTAAAAAT
>JBAMCJ010005892.1:0-88039 GCA_037075205.1 Drosophila prostipennis
GTGCAACATTTTTAATGTTTGGAAATGTAACTGCATTTTGGATTTCAAAACCTGAAAGTACTCATCAATACGAGTTAATCCACATACGGCGTTCTTCTGGCTTAGCTCGTGTTTGGATATTATAGCGATTTAAAAATTTCAATTAAAAATTCGCTATATCTCAAGAGTCGAATGAAATTTTATCTGTATGTATTCCGGACTATTATAGGTATTAACCTAAGGAATACAAATGCTGAACAACGTTTATAGAAAAAGTGCAGCTATCGTGAGATAGGCTTCAAAATGTCGGGAAAAATACCAGATTGTATTTATTGTATTTTAATACCAAATGCTATGTTTTATTCACGTTTTTGTGTCTACAATTTTATATTCACAGTTTTAACCAAATTTAATAACTTGTTGTACCTTTCAATGTCTTTATCTAAAATAATGTTAAGGACGCGTACCTGAAACTTGAAGACATATTGCATTTATAGATCAATTTTTACACCAAATCTTTAAATCGCTGTAATATCCAAACGCGAGCTAAGCCAGAAGAACGCCGTATGTGGTTTAACTCGTATTGATGAGTACTTTCAGGTTTTGAAAACCAAACTGCGGTTACATTTTTCGTGTTGCACTGTGTATTTGCATTCAATTTTTATTTTCAATTTTTATAATAAAAATTAAAAATAAGTCTAATTCTTCAATTTTTATTATAAAAATTGTAAATAAAAATTGAATGCAAATATCTTTTGAACCAATGGGAATATTGCAAAAATCTAAAAACAGGATTGACCTTCAAAAACCGCGCATTCTTGAGATCAAGAGGATGTGTTTTTGTGAATCATACATATATAGATTTAGATTTTCTGGTACTACATGGGTTTCTTGACGTCATAATACTTCCACAGAACATAGACGTTAGAACATTAAAAGCCATTTCAAGTCCTTAAAATGTCCTTGGGCATGACCGTGTCATAACTCATATTTAAGGTATTGACTCGAAGGTCAATCCTGTTTTTAGATTTTTGCAATATTCCTATCGGTTCAAAAGATATTTGCATTAAATTTTTATTTTCAATTTTTAAAAATTGGAGAATAAGACTTATTTTCAATGTGTATTATAAAAACAAGAGAGAACGCTATAGTCGGGTTGGTGTCCCGACTATCTAATACCCGTCACTCGGCTAAAGGGAGTGCGAGGGAGATGGAGATATAAACTTTGATCAGCTATAACTTTTTAACGAATGGTCCGACTTAAAAAATTTCTTCTACATTTCGATAGGTATTGATAAGCACAAAAAAACTGCATTTTTACTTTTCCGAAATATTTAAATTTTTAAAATCGTATATTAGCTATTGTTTGCGTTAGAGGGGGCGTGGCACCTTCTGGAAACAAACTTGCGCTGCGTAGGAACTCCAAGAATCTTCATGCCAAATACCAATCCTCTAGCTTTTCTAGTTTCCGAGATCTCAGCGTTCATACAGACAGAGAGACGGACAGACGGACATGGCTATATCGACTCGGCTAGTGACCCTGATCAAGAATATATATACTTTATAGGGTCGGAAATGCTTCCTTCTAGCTGTTACATACTTTTGCACGAATACAATATACCCTATTACTCTACGAGTAACGGGTATAATTCAAAATAAGACTTATTTTTCAATTTTTATTATAAAAATCAAAAAATAATTATTATTTTCTAATTTTTATTTTGAAAATCATAAGAATTACGATCCCTTATTCAAACATTAAGCAATGTGTAGTGACAGAACTCGAGTGCAACTACAACATGGAGGTTTTCCGAAAAACGAACAAAAACCTGCAAAAACTATTGATAGGCTTCGATTAACAATTGTTTTGTTTATAACTTCCAATATTTACGTTGCCTATACCGTCCTATACTCACAAGTTCAACTGCACAGAAAGCAAAAATACATTTCTTATTTGTCATCTAAAAACTAAGCAACAACACATTGAACAAATGGACAAAAAAGCACATATAATAAACATTCAGTGTTTATAATTGATTTAACAAATCTTCACTCTTTGTATCCATATTTAAACTATTTTGGTTTGTTTACAATAGCCAGAGAAATCGAGGTGCGAAAACGGTAAAAATTCCTCACTTTTGAATTTTTGGCCCTACTGCTCCGTGCAAATGCTGTTCTTCGATTGCAATTACACTGGACATACTCTACCAGGAACTACCATTATCCTTCTTGGTGTATTTTGGACTTAAGCTAGTGTTGTAGTAGTAGATCTTTTATTTAATAAAAAATATTGGGCGTTGACATAATACATATATAACAAGAAAGGAAGTTTCGGCCAGCCGAAGTTTATATACCCTTGCAGGTATGCCTATTTAATATGTTGTTTTTAATTTGTCAAAAATCAAAACTCCTACTTCCTACAAAGTTACAATGTTTTTTTCTATTATTTTTTTGATTATTCCTATGGGAGCCATAAGATATGTTTTACCTGCAATATAAAGAAGACTTTTGGGAAAGTTTCATCGCGATAGCTTTAAAACTGAGAGACTAGTTTGCATAGAAACGGACAGACGGTCAGGCGAACATGGCTAGATGGACTCGGCCATTGGTACTGATCAAAAATATATATACTTTGTGTGGTCGGAAACGTCTCCTTTACTGCGTTGCAAACAATTGACTGAAATTATAATACCCCTGCAAGGGTATAAAAATTACATTCTAACATAAAGACTTTTATATACATTTTTATTTATTAAAAAAAGAAATAATATTTTAAACAGCATGGTTTTAAAACCGTCAGCTGATCACTGTGCATATAAAGATGACTTCCCATTCTAATACACCTGGCTTCCCGGGTCTTCCCCAGATACCAGATCGTTCGAATGAGAAGCGCCCGTACATGCAAAGGTATCTCCTATATCGATTCATCAAAGAATTGATTCCTATATCTTTGCGCCTCGCTTAGGAAACCAATTAGATTCGACCAATTTGAAGTGGAAGGAGTCTTCCCGTTCTCTTCGGTTACAGAGTGTGCATTCCTCCGTTTGGGCTCGTCTATGTGGCGCGTAGTTTAGTGGAAATCGCATGGATCTTGATGTGGTCGCTAAAATAGTTTTTCGTGCCTAGATTGTACTCAAGCGTTCTGTAGTGTTCTTGGCTCAAACTTTGCCTTGCGTGTTCTTCTGCTCGTTGCCTCACTTGGATGCTTATCGCCTCGAGTATGTTCTCGTGACTGTCCTTCTAAGTGGCCTGTCGTCCCAGTAGAATTGCACGTTAAAACTGCTTTCAAGATAACAACATTCTTTAAAGCACTGCGATTTGCTTTGTATTGGGTTGGCAAGAAAGTCATGTCGGTTTTTTTAGTAATCGTTTTTAATCTAATTTATTTACGACTAATCGAGCACCAGAATCGTTTTAAAGCTCATTGTCTTAGGTACTATCGATAAAAATTTGGTAATTATTCGATAACATTTGTGGAAGCTATAGAAAATTAAACATGGAGGATCAAAGTGAGCATTTTCGGCATATTTTGCTTTTTTACTTCCGAAAAGGAAAAAAAGCGGTCGAAGCTCGCGAAAAATTGTGCGAAGTGTATGGTAAAGATGAGTGATCGCCAATGTCAGCGCTGGTTTGCCAAATTCAGGCTTGAAAATTTTGGAGTTAAAGACGCCCCACGTTCTGGTCGACTACGGCCGTTTTTGACAAACAAATTCAGGCTTTGCTAGATCAAAACCGGCGTTATTCAACGCGGGAGATGTCAGAGAAGCTCAGTGTGTCGCATACAACGGTTAAAAACCATTTGAAGAAACTTGGCTACGTAAGCAAGCTCGATGTTTGGGTTCCGCATAACTTAAAGGAAATTCACCTTACTAAGCGTATCAATATCTGCTATTCTCTGCTGCAACGGATTAAAAAAGATCCTTTTTTGAAGCGGATCATCACTGGCGACGAAAAGTGGGTTGTTTACAATAATGTCGAACGAAAAAGATCATGGAGCAAGAAAGATGAGCCAGCCCAAGCCACATCAAAGGCCGATATCCATCAGAGGAAAGTTATGCTGTCTGTTTGGTGGAATTGGAAGGGTGTAGTGCACTTTGAGCTGCTGGGACGGTATGAAACCATCAATTCAGATGTGTTCTGTCGCCAGCTATCCAATGTGGCGGAAAAAAATAAAGAAATGGAGCCGGCACTACCTAATCGCAAGGGTATAGTCTTTGACCATGACAACGCTAGGCCCCACACATCTTTGGTCACTCGGCAAAAATTAACGGAGCTGAATTGGGAAGTGCTACCACATCCACCTTATAGTCCGGACTTAGCACCTTCAGATTACCATTTGTTTCTTCAAAACTCTTTGAATGGTAAAAACTTTGATTCAGATGAGGCTGTCGAAAACCACTTGTCTCGATTCTTTGCTGGAAAAGACCAAAAGTTCTTCGAACGCGGAATTATGCAGCTGCCCGAGAGATGGTCATTAGTGGTCGAACAAAACGGCCAATACATAATTGATTAATTATAAGTCCTGATACCCAATAGCATGTGTGATGCCACAAGAGAGGGGCAAGTACTGTTTCTAGCGTAATTGGTTAATTTGGTGTGTTTGATGGCAACCTAAAGAGTCATTTTATAAAAATAGTTAAACATTTTTTTACTTCGGAATTGGTGTGTCCCCAGACTTGGACAGAATTGCTCATTATGGCTTGAGATTCTTGATGTACATATGCAACTTTTGACTTGTTCAGGATAATTTGGAGATTCCAGTTGGTACAGTAGGTGTGGGTGTAATTGATAATTTTTTGCAGCGTTTCAGGACTGTCTGCCAGCATCACCATGTCGTCTGCGTACATGAGCACATTTATCTAATGGTCTACAAATAGGACTCCTCCCGGTAGGCCTTCTGTGATGTCATTAACGAATAAAGAGAAAAGTAAGGTGCTAAGCAGACATCCTTGCTTAACTCCCATATTTGTCTCCCATTCATACCCTCTAGGGTTTTTCCATCCCATACGGCTGTTCGGTTCTCTGAATAAAGATTTTGAATTACTTCGAGCATTTTGGTTGAGATCCCTCGGTTAGTTAGCTTTAGGATTAATGCCCTCCTGTCGGGTACATTTTTTTTTTTTTCATAGAACTCCGCTGCAGTAGATGGTAATGTAAAAATGCTATCTACTATCGTAGTCTTTCCTAAAACCGGCTAGGTAATCGCTTAGAATTTGGTTTCGTTATACGTACTTGGATATTCTTTCTAGTAGTATCGACGTAAAGATTTTTTGGACACTGTCGAGGAAGGATATACCTCTATAGTTGGCAGCAGCTTTTGGGTCACCTTTCTTGAAGATCGGTAAAATTATGTCCCGCTTGAAACTCTCTGGTGCCATACGGTCTTCAAAAATGCGATTACATACCAGCGTTAATAGGGAAATTAGTTTCGTTGAGGCGTTTTTGTAGAACTCGGCCGGAAAACCAGGGGCCTTGTTTACTTTGCTCCTTCGGGCTGCATCTTGGACTTCGCTGAGTTGTACCGGTTCGTCGAGCTCATTTATTTCCAAGTATGGCAGGACGTAGTTAATATGCGTTCTGCTTAACAACTGAAGTAGTCCTTTAAAGTGTTCGCAAAGCGACAATTTTCCCTGTCTGGTATTCGATCCATTTAATTTCTCTGCCATTTCCCAAAAACCTTGACTGCCTCTTATTTCATCAATTTCCATCTCCAAACGCTGGTAGTACTCCGCTTCTTTTTCTCTGCATAGTGACTTACGCTGTATTGGCTGCTTGGTAGGCAAGTTTGGTTTCATCGTTGGCGTTCTTCATAATATTCTGGAGCTGTTTAAAAGCGTACTTTCGCGCGCGCTCACATTGAGTATCAAACCATGGCTGCTTAAAGTTTTGACGCCGCTCACTTTGCATGGCTTGTGCAGATTCTTGAATGACCCGCGTGACTTCATTTATTGTGCATTCATTGTTTTCGCCTAACACATCTATTCAGCCTGTTTCTGTATATTTCCGCTTTTGATTCCATCCATCTTAGCTTGGGAAGCAGATGGTCGCCGTTCAATTGGGACTGTGTTTCTAGTTTGCCGTAACTTCTACACATAGCGGCATATGATCTGAGAAAGTTTTCCCTAAAACCGAAAAGCGTTTAACAATATTGTGCAAGGCTCCTCTAACAGCACAATTGTTTATCGTGGAGCAGGCTGGAATTGCCATATTTGTGGTTTCGCATAGTTCTATTAGCTTAAGACCATTTCCACCCGCTGTTTAGCCGCAGGCTCTTCGAGTCTCGTTGATTAAGTTCGCCGTTGAGAAACCAGTCTCCGTTTCGATCTGGTGCTCTGCTATGGGGCTGTCCATATATTACGTAATCACGTTTTTGGTGATTTTTGACCCCCTCCCCCCCCCTGGTGATCAAAAGTAATCTTTCAATAAAACCCCCGCTCCCCACCAATGATTACGTAATCCCAAGAAAAAATTTTCGAATTTGTTGTTTTAATCTGTGGATTCAAACGGAGATGCACATTCGGTTCTTCTACGCTGAAATTATCTCCAACATATGTACTCTTCGTCAAGCCATTACAGGTCTTCGCATCCTTCGTGTGATTGAACCACTAAACATTCTCTTTTGCGCCGCCCAGCCACTCGAAAAATTATTTCTCTGCTTTACTATCCAAGTTTGTAGATATAATTGAAGGAAAATTAATATATTAATAAATTCTTTAAATAAAAAATACATGTAAAATGATTACGTAATCATTGTGCAAGACCCCCCCCCCTCCCCATGTAATCAAACATAATCATTTCGAGGACCCCCTCCCCCCCAAGGATGATTATATGGACAGCCCCTATCCTCGCATTCAAGTCGCCAACTATCATGACGTTGTTTCCATCGTAGTCCAGTAGCCAATTGTAGAGGTCCTCATAGTCTTGCTTCCAGTTATTGCAGTTCAGGTATATGGAAAGTTTGTTTTGGGCATAGATCAAGGATATTGTGGTTACGCATTGTTGTGTTGTAAAGCTGCAGTTTCGTCCAGGGTCCATCTGTTTGCTTATCCCGAGAACGTGTCCTCCACTCGACCGCCCCCTAGCAAATCTTCTGGTTGCGGGAATCTTGTGGTTTGGGAAATACGTTTCATACTGGTCAAAGCTATTTTCTACGAAAGTTTCAAATAATGGGAATATTTCAAAAGTGTTTATAAAAGAGAAGAATTTAGTAAAAATACGTTTATTTGCTAGTCCAGCTATATTGTATGCTACTCTATTTAAACTAATTATACCCGTTACTCGTAGAGTAAAAGGGTATATTGTATTCGTGCAAAAGTATGTAAGAGCTAGAAGAAAGCGTTTCCGACCCCATAAAGTATATGTATTCTTGATCAGGGTCACTAGCCGAGTCGATATATCCATGTCTGTCTGTCCGTCTGTCTTTCTGTCCGTCTGAATAAACGCTGAGATCTCGGAAACTACAAAAGCTAGAAGGTTGAGATTTCCCACACATATTCTTGGGCTTCCTACGCAGCGCAAGTTTATTTCAGCCGAGAGCCACGCCCCCTCTAACGCCCACAATCGCCCACTAACGATTTTAAAATGTGTCTGGCGCCCACACCTTTAAAGATTTCCGAGAAGTATAAATGCAATTTATGTTGTATATATTTGTACCTATCGAAATGTAGACGACATTTTTCAAATCGGACCATTCATTAAAATACGCAATAAAAAAATTTTATATATCCATCTCTCTCGCACTCCCTTTAGGTGAGTTACGATTATTAGATAGTCGGGACACCAACCCGACTATAGCGTTCGCACTCCCTTTAGCTGAGTGACGGGTATTAGATAGTCGGGACACCAACCCGACTGTAGCGTTCTCTCTTGTTTTTATTTTATTTATCGGTTTAGGGCTTTGGCTGATGTAAAGTTTTTTGTTTTTTTCAAGTTTTTTGGCAGACTTGCTTTAGCTTATGTCGCCTGGGCTTATGTTATTTCCATACATCGCATTTAAATCGGCTGGTTGTCTTTTGTGAATTAGTGTTTTTTCGTGGTTATAGTGCATCCACTTGCCTTGTATGTTAATTTCATCTCCCCTGACCATTACTTTGATACTGTTGTCAACTGCTGCTAGATGCTGCCTAGTTTTTGTTCCTGCTTTTCAATGCTGAGATGTTATTCGACGAGTATTTTAGTTCCTGCTAGTTTTTTCCCCTTACGTAAGGATTCGTTGACCTTGTGTGCGGAGTCTAGCTTAGCTATTACGCCAACATTGTTTGTCCTTATTCGCGTGCTTTGCACCTTAACCTGTGGGATCACCAGTTTGTCTCGCAGTAACTGCTGAAGCTCCTTTTTGTCCGTGATTCTGTCGCGTTTCAGTTGCTCGATCTCGGCTTTTAATTCATGGTTTTGTGCCTGCAAAGCTTCTGTTTTCTCCGAAACCCTTCCCAGCTTTTCCTTCAATTCTCCAGCCCCGCTTTTCGTTGCCACGCTTCTAAGAACTTGCATCAAGTCGCTCATCGTTGGTTCTGGTGAACGCTCGGTTCTTCCTCTTTTTGCTATCTGAGGGGTGATCGCAGCCTCCTCCTTAAATTTTGGAGGGGTTCGCATTATTCCTCCTTTTCCAGCCATTTGAAAAAGTTATTTGTCGCGCCCTAGTTTATAGCTACGAGTAAACTTAAAAGCTGAATGCTATGACACTCGTCGTTCTAACTATCGATAGTCAACCTGTAAGCTCGATCCAGTACTTCTCTAGTTTTTCGCGCTTTCTCTCCCACGTTGCTTTCGCTCAGATAATTTTTCTTGGTTTTCCTGCACCCTAGCCGAAAAAATATAGTGGGAAGCAAGGAAACGCCAAAATGATGCTTACAAGCCGACGTGTTTTCCAGGAGATCTCGGGCGGCTGTGTTGATGCCGTGGTGACTGCTTGGTGTGTCCTCGCCTGAGCCGCGGATTGTGCCACAGTTTCGGGTTTGTTTAGCCCTGCAACGCTGGTAAGAAGATCAATTTCCGGAGCACAACTTGTACACGCCTGTAGCTGTATTTTTTTACGCTAGTGTAATATAATGTCCTTTAAGGGGGGGTAGGGTTTTTGGCATCAAAAAATCAACTAACTTTGCGATTTTTTCTATACAAACTGGTTAGATGGATTTAATTTAACCTTTTTGTATTTTATAAAGTGTCATTTAAATAACGTCGTCTAATTTTTGTAGCCGATACTGTCGGCTAATATATCGGTGGCAAAGCGATTGCTGGAACACTATTAAAAAAAGGCATTTTGCGGTGACCACTGTATCTCCGCCAAAAAGTATCGGAATTGCATTGTGCTTTTACATTTCGCTTCAGAATTTAAAAAAACCGCCCCTAGGAAGCGCCATTTTTCATTTATTTTTAAAGAATTTTTTTTATCTTCCAAAGTAAAAAATGCGTTTTTCACCTAAAAAATTCGACTTTGGGCTTAAAAAAAAATACTTAAAGTTAAAAAATAAAAAAAAACTCTGCCCAAGGGGAGGGTTTTTTTTATGCAGAAAAATATGTGACAAATTTGAAATCGATCGGTTGAGCCATTTAGAAATGCCGATGATCACAGACTTTCAAAACGTGGTTTCGAGAAAAACGCATTCAAAGTAATGAAATATATCTACTGCACAAGGAAGGTGGGTGCCGTAATCCTGGTATAAGTTCCAAAAGAGTTAGAATTTCTTCGTAAAACTTTCATGACACATTCTTAAAAAGTTATTCTACCAATTTAAATATTTAAAAAAAATCGATTTTTTTTGCAAGACCCCCCCCCTTAATTTTTATAGACACAGAATTTATTAGTTATAAGTTTAAAAGAAACACCTCGTCAAAGTTTAAAAAGTTGGAAAAAGGAATTGGATTAGTTAACTGTCCAGCCCCAACTAGTCGTTTTAAAGTCCAGTTTCCTGCAAGGAAAATTTTTGAACCTAATTAAAATAATCCAAAATTTTCTATTATTTTTGACAGACCAATTAAATCTGAAGAATTACCAGCAGCCAAAAAACCTAAAATGGAACTAGCAGATAAAACGGAAGAAAATGATAAAATAAATAACTTAAAAATTCAAAACGATACCTTTTTTATGTTTCGCGATGAACTTAAAGGTGTAATGAAAAAGACAGACCTTGAAAAACTTTTGAAGACGAATAGTCAACATCCTTTAACCTGTGACTCTGAACGGTTACTAGATCAAGCAGCAGATTTATTGACTTTTGGTGCTATTGAATCATGCTCTGACTGCGGGAGCTCTCAGTTTATTTTTAATAAATCTGGTTATATATGTAACGGAAATATATCTGAGTGGACTAAATGCACTAAGATGTTAGCAGAACCGACCAGATCAGCATGCAAAGTACCAAAAGAACTTAAAGAAAAATATCCTTTCTTAAATGCAGTAAAAAAAATACCAACTGCTCGCATTTTCCGGGACCTTCCTCCCAGTGGAAGTACTTTACTTAAAAATTTAAGGACGAAGCGCAACACGGAAGAGTTGGATGGGTAAGTACTCAAAATATATGAATACTAGCTTCTCCGCCGCGACTTTGTCAGCGTTTAAGAAATGGTTTAACAGTTGTCGGAAAGATATAAGCACTAAATTGTCTCCATTAAATGTATTAAAACAATTTTAACCAATTTGGGGGTGTTATAGAAATCGAACATCTCTGAAGAGGATAAATTGTTGAAGCCACCTTTAGCGCTGCGCGATTTCTGTGTAAACTAAATTATTTTTCCTCGTTGTCGCTTCGCCCCGTTTCCACCGTTGCGTTTTGCCCATTTGCCCCTGATGATTTTTTTTCTTCTAAGTCGTCATCTAAACTAATATAATTGTTCCAATAAAAAAGGGGTCAGTAGTAAATTCCTAGCAAAGCGGATTGACATTAAAACTAGAAAAATCAACATAATTCTGAAATAATTAGGAGAAGCGTGTGAGGTACAAATTAAAACAATAAACGACCCCAAAGTGCCCCAAAATTCAATTCGTTTTTTTTTTAATTCTTTCTTTTGCCATTTCTCTGTTATAAATGTTGTTAAAATGGTATAAAAAAATGATGATCATAATCTTATGGCATAGCCGCAACTAACTGCACTTAAATTTTTTGGAAATTCAATATTTTCCAATTTTGTTGTGTGTGACGTCACGGCCTCCACATATGTATGTATGTATGTTCTGCTGGCGCACTTTGCATTAAATATGTAGCATTTTAAGTGTGACCGTGCAAGGAAAAACAAGAGAGAACGCTATAGTCGGGTTGGTGTCCCGACTATCTAATACCCGTCACTCGGCTAAAGGGAGTGCGAGGGAGATGGAGATATAAACTTTGATCAGGCCTAACTTTTTAACGAATGGTCCGATTTAAAAAATTTCTTCTACATTTCGATAGGTATAACTAAACACAACAGAATTGCATTTATACTTATCCAAAATCTTTAAAAATGTGGGCGCCAGACACATTTTAGTAAAGTTTGTGGGCGATTATGGGTGATTGTGGGCGTAATAGGGGGCGTGGCGCTCGGCTGAAATAAACTTGCGCTGCGTAGGAAGCCCAAGAATATGTCTTGGTAATCCCAACTTTCTAGCTTTTGTAGTTTCCGAGATCACAGCGTTCATACAGACAGACAGACGGACATGGCTAGATCGACTCGGCTAGTCATCCTGATCAAGAATATATATACTTTATGGGGCTGGAAACGCTTCCTTCTAGCTGTTACATACTTTTGCACGAATACAAGATACCCTTTTACTCTACGAGTAACGGGTATAAAAATAAAAATACCACAGTCACAAAAAATTTAAAATGCGCGGTTAAAAAATCGATTATATCGCAAAATCTTTTCTTTTGTTTTCAAATGTTGAGTTATCTACAAACTTTGGATTTGTAAAAAACAAAAATAAACAATGATTCGCTCAGCTATGTACACACACACGCACGAAATATGTATATGTAAAAAATCAAGATCATACTGATATCCTTTTGCTAAAAGAATATTTAATTTACATTTGCACAACATATTTAAGGGGCTGTCCATATATTACGTAATCACCTTAGGGGGTCATCGAAATGATTACGTTTGATTACATGGGGATGGGTGGGTCTTGCACAATAATTACGTAATCATTTTATATGTATTTTTTTATTTTAAGAATTTATTAATATATTAATTTTCCTTCAATTATATCTACAAACTTGGATAGTAAAGCAGAGAAATATTTGTTCGAGAGGCTGGGCGGCGCAAAAGAGAATGTTTAGTGGTTCAATCACACGAACGATGCGAAGACCTGTAATGGCTCGACGAAGAGTATGTTGGAGATAATTTCAGCGTAGAAGAACCGAATGTGCATCTCCACAGATTAAAACAAGAGAGAACGCTATAGTCGGTTTGGTGTCCCGACTATCTAATACCCGTCACTCGGCTAAAGGGAGTGCGAGGAAGATGGAGATATAAACTTTGATCAGGCATAAATTTTTAACGAATGGTCCGATTTAAAAAATTTTACATTTCGGTTGGTATAACTAAACACAACAGAATTGCATTTATACTTAGCCAAAATCTTTAAGAATGTGGGCGCCAGACACATGTTAGTATCGTTTGTGGGCGATTATGGGTGATTGTGGGCGTTAGAGGGGGCGTGGCGCTCGGCTGAAATAAACTTGCGCTGCGTAGGAAGCCCAAGATTATGTGTTTGTAATCCCAACATTCTAGCTTTTGTAGTTTCCGAGATCACAGCGTTCATACAGACAGACAGACAGACAGACAGACAGACAGACAGACAGACAGACAGACGGACAGACGGACAGACGGACAGACGGACAGACAGACATGGCTAGATCGACTCGGCTAGTGATCCTGATCAAGAAAATATATACTTTATGGGGTCGGAGACGCTTCCTTCTAGTTGTTACATACTTTTGCACGAATACAATATACCCTTATACTCTACGAGTAACGGGTATAACAACAAACTCGAAAATTTTTTCTTGGGATTACGTAATTATTAGGGGGGTGGGGGGTTGTTTATTGAAAGATTACTTTTGATCACCAAGGGGGGGAGGGGGTCAAAAATCACCAAAAACGTGATGTCGTAATATATGGACATTTTGTA
The DNA here is from genome assembly GCA_037075205.1 of Drosophila prostipennis. Lineage (NCBI taxonomy): Eukaryota > Metazoa > Arthropoda > Insecta > Diptera > Drosophilidae > Drosophila > Drosophila prostipennis. The sequence goes on from JBAMCJ010005892.1 coordinate 13,085, forward strand.
ACCGATTTTTGTGATTGATTATATTAAAAGAACATTAAATATTCAAACCAATTGATTCTCACGTTCTTAATTACACGTGCCTCATATTGTTTAAACAAATGCAAATGTTTAAACAATTTGATTCACGGCGTCCCCCTCCTGTCTTCTAAACTAATATAATTGTTCCAATAAAAAAGGGGTCAGTGGTAAATTCTTACCAGAGCGGATTGACATAAAAATCTAGAAAAATCAACATAATTCTGAAATAATTAGGAGACGCGTGTGAGGTACAAATTAAAACAATAAACGATTTGTTTTTTTTTTTAAATTCTTTCTTTTGCCATTTCTCTGTTATAAATGTTGTTAAAATGGTTTAAAAAAATTATGATCATAATCTTATGGCATAGCCGCAACTAACTGCATTTAAATTTTTTGGAAATTCAGCCTCCTTAACCAAGTCCCCAATATTTTCCAATTTTGTTGTGTGTGACGTCACGGCCTCCACATATGTATGTATGTATGTTCTGCTGGAGCACCTTCCATTAAGTCGTAAATGTGTGTATGTAGCATTTTAAGTGTGATAGTGCAAGGAAAAAAATGAAAATACCACAGTCACAAAAAATTTAAAATGCGCGGTTAAAAAATCGATTATATCGCAAATCTTTTCTTTTGTTTTCAAATGTTGAGTTATCGACAAACTTTGGATTTGTAAAAAACAAAAATAAACAATTTTGCAATGTACACACACACGCATGAAATATTTATATCAAAATATGCGTATTTTACACACACAGCCGTTAGATACATATTTGCGTGTGCACGTTTGTGTGTGTGCATTGCAGCTGACTAAGGAATTGAGGTTCGCTCAAATTCAAATTCAAGATAATACTTATATCCTTTTGCTAAAAGAATATTTCATTTACATTTCCAAGACATTTTGCAACCAATTTTTGTGATTTAAAATTCAAATCGCATTGATAATATTAAAAGAACATTAAATATTCAAACCAATTGATTCTCTTGCTCTTTATTAAACGTGCCTCATATTGTTTAAAGAAACACAAATGTTTAAACAATTTGATTCACGGCGTCCCCCTTCACCTGTCTTCCTGCTATCTAAACTAATATAATTGTTCCAATAAAAAAGGGGTCAGTGGTAAATTCCTACCAGAGCGGATTGACATAAAAATCTAGAAAAATCAACATAATTCTTAAATAATTAGGAGACGCGTGTGAGGTACAAATTAAAACAATAAACGACCCCAAAGTGCCCCAAAATTCGATTCGTTTTTTTTTTAAATCTTTCTTTTGCCATTTCTCTGTTATAAATGTTGTTAAAATGGTTTAAAAAAATGATGATCATAATCTTATGGCATAGCCGCAACTAACTGCACTTAAATTTTTTGGAAATTCAGCCTCCTTAACCAAGTCCCCAATATTTTCCAATTTTGTTGTGTGTGACGTCACGGCCTCCACATATGTATGTATGTATGTTCTGCTGGCGCACTTTGCATTAAGTCGTAAATGTGTGTATGTACTACATACATACTATGTAGCATTTTAAGTGTGACCGTGCAAAGGAAAAAAATACAAATACCACAGTCACAAAAAATTAAAATGCGCGAAATTAGTGCGACGCTGGACGAAGCCTACGCCAGGGCCCCGACCGCCTGCGCAACCCAGCAGACAACACCATCGCTTGTTGGCCCAGGGCAAGTAGCCGCTAGCACAGAGAGGATGCATACTGGCGCAGGGAACCCGTTGAGAAACCCGGGCTGGCAGCAGGTGAGGCGCAAAACCAAGAAGCCCCGCGAGACTGCAGAGAATATCGGGGAAAGCGAAGATCACGAGAGACACACCGCGAAGCGAAAGAGCCAGCGCTCTGACGCTATTCTGATTAAATGTAGCGAAGGATCGTATGCAGACATGCTCAAGTTGGTCAAAACCGAGCCTACCCTACAGGGGCTTAAGGATGGGGTACAAGGCATACGCAGGACAGCCAATGGGAGTCTGCTACTCAAGATGCAGAAACCCGCAGACCCAGCCACGCAGCAGCTACATACAGCCATTAAGTCCGCCTTCAGCGGCAAAGCCGAAGTGGCTATCCTGGAGGACTCGGTGCAAGTGGAAATCCGCGACCTGGACGAGATGACCACCTGCGAGGAGGTACTGCAGGCAGTCTACGCTGAGGAGGAATGCGATATTCCGGCGGGCGCTGCACCTAGGATGCGAAAGGCTTATGGCGGAACCCAAACGGCGACGGTCCACCTCAGACCTGAGCATGCTCAGCGGATCCTCGACAAAGGGAAAATCCGAGTTGGATGGGTCGTCTGCCGTATACGACAGAACGTGGAGCCCAGGCGATGCTATAAATGCATGGGATTAGGCCACATGTCTGCCAGATGCCCGGCGTCGGAGGCAACAGCCAAAAACACGCAGGAATCCTGCTTCAGATGTGGCAAGGATGGGCACAAGTACAGAACTTGTACCCAGGGCAAACCGAAGTGCATCATCTGCACGAGACGCGGAAAATCAGGAGGAGAGGCCGAACACTCGACCCTCAGCAGGATGTGTCCTGAGTATCGGAAGGCTTTGAACACGGTACATAATGGTTAAGGTTCTACAGCTTAACCTAAACCATTGCAGAGCGGCGCAGGACCTACTAGCCCAGACGGTCATCGAACAGCAGGCTGATGTGGCAATACTCAGCGAGCCCTACAAGGCCAAGCACGAAGGCGTATGGCAACATAGCACGGACGGTAGAGCAGCGATATGGAGCTGCGGGCAACCCCCAGGACACCTATCGCAAAGGGCATCCAGAGCGGGATATACCAGAGCGATGATCAGCGGTATAACAATCTACAGCTGCTACATTGCCCCGAGCGTACGCATTAGCGAGTTCAGGGCAATAATGCAGGAGATTGTCGACGACGCACGCGGCAGGTCTCCCATCCTCATCGCAGGCGATTTCAACGCATGGTCCACAACATGGGGCAGCGCTTGTACGACGCAGCGAGGAACCATCCTCCTTGGGGCAGTGGCGTCGCTGAATGTATGCCTGCTCAACGAAGGGAACAGACCAACCTTCAGCAAGTCAGGTCGGGAGTCGGTTATCGATTTGACCTTCGCTAGCCCAGAGTTGGCGCGCAATTGCGCATGGAGGGTGTCAGACATCTACACCCACAGCGACCACGCGCTGATCATCACCCAATCAAGCCCCAGATTGGCCTCCCCAAGCAGTCACCAAACGTCATACAAAGCACGTACCCTTGACACAGTGGCCCTCCTATCCCATATGGAAGGCGTCTGCGTTACAGGAGACGCTAACACCTGCGCGAGAAACATTGCCGATATAATACAGACGGCGTGCGATGCCTCCATGGAGAAAGCCACGAAAGGCGTAGACCTGTACCGTGGTGGAATGACGAGATAGACAGAGCGAGGAGAGACTGCCTAGCGGCCCGACGCAGGTGCCAGAGAAGCAGAGGACGCGTAAACCATGATCCGCACTTAGGAAAACCAAGGTTGGTAAAGCCCCTGGTCCCGATGGCATTCCCAATGTTGCGCTGCACACAATGGTGGCAGCTTACCCGGGTATATTCACGGAGATGTACAACAAGTGTCTCACCCAACGTACCTTCCCCACAGGATGGAAGCGGCAGAGATTGGTGCTCATCCCTAAACCCGGCAAGATGAACGACGACGCATCCTCATACAGACCCCTATGTATGCTAAATACGATGGGAAAGATATTTGAGCGCATAATCTGCACCCACCTCGAAAAGGAGCTCGACGAACTCAGAGCGTTGTCGGACCACCAGTTTGGTTTCCGGAGGAAAAGGAGTACCATTGACGCGATCCGAGCGGTCACCCAATTGGCTGCTAACGCAATTGAAGGAGAAAGGTGGCTAGGCGGCTCAAAAGAGTACTGCCTCGTCTGCACACTGGATGTTAAGAATGCCTTTAACTCTGCCAACTGGAACCTTGTCCTGCAAGCGCTTCATCTCATGGGAATTTCGGACTACCTTACCGATCTCATAGCGGACTACTTCAAGGACAGAGTGCTCAGGAATCTTTTATCATTCCACTTCATAAAAAGGGAAGCAAGTCGGACATTAAAATCTACCGTGGTATTGCAAAACTAAGCGCGATCCCCAAGTTTTTCGAACAGCTTATCACCGCTCAGCTACAGCACCAATGCAGCTCAGTAATGTCTCCAACTCAGCATGGCTTTATGAAACGAAGATCAACGACTAAAAATCTTCTTGAGTTTACTTCAGTCATCAGAAGCAACTTAAAAAATGATATTCAAACCGATGTTATCTTTACGGACTTCAGTAAAGCTTTCGACTCCGTGAACCATCAGTTATTATTGAAAAAATTAAAACTTGTAGGATTCCCGATCACGTTGACTAAGTGGATCTCAGCTTACCTGACGAACCGGTCTCAGAGGATTGCTTTTAAAAGCACAGTCTCTAACCTTGTTCACGTGACCTCTGGTGTTCCGCAAGGGAGACACCTAGGACCCTTACTGTTTGGAATTTTCATAAATGACTTGCCTCAAATGGTTCTCTCTGCTCATGTTATGATGTATGCCGACGACGTAAAACTCTGTTTGCCGTTATCAAATCCCGATTCCCAGGCACTTTTGCAAGTTGATCAGAACAATATGTATTCTTGGTGCATCCAGAATTTGTTGTTTTGAACAACTCTAAATGTAACTTTATGTCCTTTTATCGGAAGAAGCTTCTCCTCACTACATATTCTATGGGGTCGAATGAACTTGTACGCATATATTCCGTTACAGACCTTGGAGTGTTATTTAACCACAACTTAAATTTTTCTAATCACATTGGTATCATAGTTAGTAAAGCAAAAGGGGTTTTTGCCTTTGTTAAGCGTTGGTCGAAGGAATTTGAGGACCCCTACACCACAAAACATTTATACATTTCCTTGGTTCGTCCAATTCTTGAATATTGTTCGTGTGTTTGGACACCCCAATATACCAATCAGGACCTTATCGAATCAATACAGAAACAGTTCCTTTTGTTTGCTCTACGTGGCTTAAACTGGGAAACACATCGTCACCTGCCATCGTACGTGGATAGATTGCGTCTATTTAACCTGCCCTCTCTCAAGGATCGTCGGACCTGCCATGGTGTTATGTTCCTGCACAAAATAATTACTGGACTTGTAAATTCAAGCTAACTTCTTGGTCAAATTCGGTTATCCATCCCTGTAAGGTCTACTCTGCCGTTTCGACCTATTGCCCTCGATATTTGTAAAACGAACTTTAAGTTACATGATCCATTTCGCGTTTTATGTTCGCAATATAATGAACTGTATTTTTTTATATTTTCGGAATGCTCTGTTAATTTTATTGTAACAAACATCCTAACTTACCTGTCTTTGCCCCCTTCCACGGGATGTGGAAATAAATAAATAAATAAATACTCCTCTGACGTCGGTGAGCATGAGAACCAGGTACCAGGCCCGATTCTATGGAACGCCATGTACGACGGGATACTAAGGCAGGCACTACCTGAAGGATGCACCGTAGTAAGCTTTGCCGATGACATACTCGTAGCGCTGGTAACAGTAGCTAAAAACCTTGAAGTGGTCACGGAAAGATGCAGTCTTTCGATAGACACCCTTATGAGCTGGCTCGCAGGCAACGGGCTATCGCTTGCCGAGCACAAAACGGAGGCTCGTAAGCAGCAGGAAGATTGTTGAAAAAGCAACAATTCGAGTCGGTTCAACTTCAATAGGTACAACCGACTCAATCAAGTACCTTGGGGTACTGACCTACCTAGCGTATGCAGCAGCCAAAGCATCCAGATCGACTGCATCCATTTCAAGGATGATGGCCAACACTCGAGGACCAAAGCAGCACAGCAGAAGGATCATAGCAACAGTGGTGACCTCGACCATCCTATACGCCGCGCCCATATGGGCCGAAGCTATGACGTCTGCAACATACAGTCACCAGTGCAAAGCTGTCTACAGACGCTGCGCACTGCGCATCACGAGCAGCTTCTGCACGGTATCCGAGGAAGCCTCGCTGGTGATAGCCGGTACAATACCAATAGACCTCCTGGCGGCAGAACGAAGGACGGGGAGTACAGGAAGCAGGATCCAGCGCAGCAGTACGACTGAATCTTGGCAAAGGAGGTAGACCAATGCGGACACAGGACGGTGGACGCACAGGTTAATCCCCAGTCTCATCCCTTGGATGCAGAGAAGGCACGGACAGGTAGACTTCTACCTCACTCAGATGATCTCCGGGCACGGATGCTTTAAAGCGTACCTGCACAGGTTTAACCACGAGCCAAATCCCTGCTGCGACCATTCTTCATCTGCCCCATATACGCGAGGAACCGAGCCGAAGCTGAATCAAAGACCTAGCGTTTTCTGACAGTGGATAACGTGATCAACTGCATGCTCGAAAACCAGAGGAATTGGGATGCTGGCTGCCGACATCCTGAAGGACTTAAGGCGTCGAGACCAGAGTCGACGCAACGAGCCATAAGGACGAGCGGCAATCTGACCGTCATCCGTCCCGCGAAGTATAGCTTTGCGGCGGTCCCGCGGGAACGGAACTCTTTAACCTCTTTCTCTTCTACCGTTTATAACTGTATAAATCTATGCTTTCCTAAAAAAAAAAAAAAAAAAAAAACACGCATATTTGGCTGTGTGTGTAAAATACGCATTTTATATATATAAAAACGATAACTCAACATTTGAAAACAAAAGAAAAGATTTGCGATATAATCGATTTTTTAACCGCGCATTTTAATTTTTTTGTGACTGGTATTTTCATTTTTTTCCCTTGCACGGTCACACTTAAAATGCGACTTAATGCAAAGTGCGCCAGCAGAACATACGTACATACATATGTGGAGGCCGTGACGTCACATGGGCACAAAGAAATTGGAAAATATGGTTAAGAAGGCTGAATTTCCAAAAAATTTAAATGCAGTTATTTTATTTAAATGTTAGTTGCGGCTATGGTAGGTAGGTAGAAGTGGTGAGGTCCTCTCTGAAGACCTCCAAGTAGAGCTGAGCTCCGTTTTGATCCAAACCCTCGTAAATTGTTGTGTCCGCGTTCTCTTCAGTACCTGCGACATTTAGAAATCCTAGGATTGCAGTTATCCTCTGCTTTCCTATTTCTCCCAACGATTCCAGCTGATACGCCCCGAAGTATCTCGCCCTGATATGGTTTAGTGGTGGGCAATGACACATAATGTGCTCAGGTGTCTCCTGTGTGTCTGTTTCTTTGCAGCTTCTGCAATTGGCGTTGTACGGAAGCCCCATCTTTATGGCTTGCGTGCCAATGGCCTTTGATGAGTGCCGTGATCCTTCTAATATCCCTTTTACTTTTGGTTATTAGCTCTCGAGTTCTCTTGCTATTGACGGTTGGCCAGCAGAGTTGTGATCTCCTGAAAGCAGGGGCTTTTCCGACCAACTTTTACTAGCTTGTGTTTTTTAGTATTCGTGAACCCTTGCTTGGATTGTATTTAGGGATTCAGGTAGACTAGTTGTCTGCCGACCCCATTCGTGCAAGTTCATCCGCCTTTTCGTTACCTGGTATATTATTGTGCCCTGGCACCCATGTTATCTGTACGTGGTTGCTTGTTGCTAGTATGTTAAAAGCCGACTTACAATCGGCTACTAGTGTCGAGTTGGTTCTTGCTGCTGCGAGAGATTTGATAGCCGCTTGGCTCAGAGTATATCCTTACCTTTGTATTCCTGAGGCATTGCTGAATCGAGAGCTTGGCTGCTTCTAAAATAGCAAGAACCTCAGCCTGAAAAACTGTCGCTGATTCCGGGAAGTGGAATTTCGATTCTATCCCCCAGATTTCAGCGAAAATTCCAGCCCCTACACCACAGTCCATCTTGGAGCCGTCAGTATAGAGTGATACCTCATCTTGTCCGGTTACTCTGTCATTCTCCCAGTCTTCCCTCGATGGAAAGGTAGTCGTGAATCCGTTTCCAAATCGTATCTCCGCTGTCCTATAATCCGTTTTGTTCTTTGCCAGATAGTTGCTGTCCTCTAAGATACGGCAGTGCCCTGTGTGATAGCCATTCCAGCCTTTACTTGCCTTGCCTTCAGTCTGGCCGCACTCTGCGCTGCCGTATCCTTTATGAAAAGTTCTATAGGCATTATATCCAGAATAGTGTTCAGCGCGGCAGCCGGGCATGATCTTAATGCCCCTGTAGCTCCTGCGCAAGCTGATTTCTGTTTTCTTGTCAGCTTGGTAATATTGTATGCTCTTGTCAGGGCTGGCCACCAGACTAGTGCCCCGTATGTGAGAATTGGCCTTACCACTGCTGTGTAAAGCCATAATATTATCCTAGGGTGTATACCCCAGTTTTTCCCAAACATTTTCCTGCACGAGTAGAATGCTATGCTGGCCTTTCTTACTCGTTCCGTGATGTTCAGTTTCCACGAGAGCTTCGGGTCTAGTATCACTCCTAGGTACTTAGCTTTACCCGATAGCTCGAGTTCGATTCCATCTATTTTTGGTTTAGTGTATGTTGGGATCTTTGTTCTTCGCGTGAAGAGCATTAGTTCGGTTTTACTCGGGTTTATACCTAGTCCGCAGGTTTTTGCCCATTCATTGAGTCGGGTAAGGGCACCCGTCATTATGTTACTAATGACATCTGGGAATGGTCCTGATAGTAGCAATACTACGTCGTCTGCATAGGCAACTACTTTTACTCCTCCGCTATTGAGTTCTCTCAATATGTCTTTCATGTTAATAAGTCAGAGCAGTGGCGATAGAACCCCCGCCCTGAGGTGTGCCTCTCCTCACAAAGCGTGTGAGGTAAGTGCCACTCAGTTCGGCTGTTATCGTCCTGCTCGTGAGCATAACTCCGATCCAAGCTCTGATGTCTCCTTCAATGCCGATCGAGTTGAGGGAGCTCAGTATGGATTCGGCGTCTTGTTTGTGTAATAGAGTTGGGCTGTTATACCCTTTAGCAAGGACCTTGCTTAGTCTAGCCGAGTCTTTTATACCTTCGGGCGATTCGCAGTAAGTCCTCCAAGAGTCTTTCTTGGCTGCGTATATCGCTTTTTTGTATGCTTTTTGTGCTTCTTTGTATGGCTCCCATTCATTGGTAGCATAGCTGGATTTGTAGGCTTTTCTTGCCCTCTTTCTCAGAGTGCAAAGCTCATTGGTCCACCATAAAGGGTGTTGTTTTTCAGAGTATGAAACCTTGCATGTTTCCTTATATGCATTATTTAGAATGTTTGTTAGGTCCAGGGTTCGGAATTTAACACACATGTTAAAAACATGTAAAATTGTATTTTACAGTGTGAGCAAAGTTCTTGACATGTGTGTCAAATACGAAAGTGTTAAATGTGAAAAATAATTATTAACACACACAGCCGACTTGTGTTTTTAACACAACGTGTTATTAACACGCCGTGTTTTTTACACAATGTGTTTTTAACACGATGTGTTTTTGACTCCAAAAGTGTGCGAGTCAAAAAAACTGTAACTGTAAAAAGAATAAATTTTATTAAATATTTTTCAACTATATATTTTTTACAAAGTATTGCAACCGCAGACCATGTCTTCATTCAAAGAGGCCTGAAGATTTACCGATTTTATTTTTTTCATTAGCTACGAGTTCATGCTTAACATACAAAACTTCTTGGTGACAGTGCTGAAGAAGTTGCGGTCCATGGAGGAAAATGTGTTTTTAACGTTTTTTGGGGGTATTAACCGCTGTACTCCCCAGTAGACAGTGCTAAAGAAGTTGCGGTCCATGGAGGAAAATGTGTTTTTAACGTTTTTTGGGGGTATTGACCGCTGTACTCCCCAGTTGACGCAAATTTTTTGGTGGTAGTTCTTCAGAATACCCCCAAAAAATGTTGTATGTTAAGCATAGCACTAATGCACTTTCTCTTGCGAGTACAAACAGCAACCAATCAAAAAAAACAATCAAAATCTATCCGCGAAATCTTCGGGCCACATTAGTCCAAGACAACCCGAATGGTACAGCGGTCCACTCAAAAAACGTTAAAATCTATAACATATTTATTTATATCACATATTGCTAAACACCGGAATTTAGAACGGAATTTACAGAAATCCAAAATGTTATAGAAATGTAAACAATGCTGTGTGAAAAACACCTCATGTGTTAAAAACACATTGTGTAAAAAACACGTCGTGTTAATAACACGCCGTGTAAATAACACAAATGAACTGTGTGTGTTATTTATGTTTCTAACATATGTAGGCTACAATTTTGAACACACATGTCAATAACTTTTTTTGAACTTAACAATAACACAAGTTATTTACAGTGTGTGTTATTTTCCGAACCCTGGTTAGGTCCTCTACTTCCTTGTCCAGGACACTTCGACACTATCCACTTTTCAACCTTATATTTACTAAATTAAGTCTGTAAAGTGAGGTCTAACACCTCTTCCCATCCCTGAAATTCCCTAGTGCTTGGGAATATAAAGGTGGGTGTGTTACCTCTATTACATATGGTGATGATGCGGCAAATAATATTATTAAAAAGAGACTCACCCCTTTCGTTAGTTTCCGAGCTTCCCCATAGTGTGTGCCTCGCGTTAGCGTCGCTTCCGAGCACCAGGGTCGTCTTAGTGTCTTCCGCCCATTGCAGCAGCTTGATGACTGGCTCAGGTAGAGCCGGTACATCATGAGCCATGTAAGATGAGGCTATCACCATCGATGTCCCATCCGCCGCCACGAATCTGGCAACTGCTAGATTCGGTGTACTAAGATTGGGGCATAGAAGTGCGTTATAGTTATTCTTTATAATAATACCTGCTCTCGGCCTACCTGTCGAGTTAGTATAAAAGAGTGTATATCCTTGTTGTGTTAGACCCGAGATTTGTCCGTCTCGAGTCCATGGTTCTTGAAAGATGCCTATGTCAATGTTCCTCTCACTGAGAAGAACTGCAAGATTGGCTGAAGCATGCGTGCTGCGCTTCAGGTTAATCTGCACGACTTTAGGCATCGGTGTTGGGTGTTATGTCTGGGGTCTTGTCGTCGATGACCAGGTCATCCAACAGCTTGTTGGTGTCATCGACCTCCTCGAGAACATCATCCGGCTCTGCCAGGAAGACCTTGATCTTGGCCTTCCGTAGGCCGTACCGGATGGTGTAGTCGGCCTTCTCAAGCTGCGGCAGGCAGCGCTGGTTGATGAGGAAGAGGAACGGCTGGCTCGTCTTCATCTCCTTCTCTACTTTGAGTATTGCCCAGTCCTCAGTATGCACTTCTGGGTTCTGAGCCCTCAGCAGCGACAGCACCTTTCCTTGGTCAGTCTGCCCCTTTGGCAACCAAATGCGAGCCCGCGGCCTCCTTGGAATCTCCCTGGCGTGGACGAGCCTAATGCTAAGGCCGTCCCATGCATTTCCAATCTTGGATATGCATTCCGCCAGGAAGGTCCTCGAGAACGAGTCATCGCACTTGATCACCCGGTGCCCTCTGACCATGTCCGACGAGTCGAAGGAGGGGATCGGACCGTCTGGCACGGCTGATAGCCTTTCAGCTATCATGTCGGCCACCTTGACCTCGATCTCCTCCCACTTCTCCGACAGCAGGCGTCCGTCGTCGTGCAGGTCGTCCACCAGTGCCATCGCGAGGCTGTCTCTGGCTACGTCGCTGAATTTCTTGGTCTTCTTCACAAAGGAGGTCGGTCTTGGCCTCCCCTGACCGTCCTTTGCCCGTTTGGGTGCCCTCGCTTGCCTCGTGCGAGCGGTTCCTCTTCGTGTTGGCTTGGGCTGCCTCCTGGCGCGTCCTCATATATTCCTCGAAGTCTGCGATCTCAGCAAGGCATCGAGTCTTGTCCTCCGTATCGCGCTGGTCGGTCTTGCCCTCTGCCTCATTCTTGGCAATCTTGCCGAGAATGAAACGAGCCCGACTGACCTTGGCCTTGCGCTGCTGATGCGTAGCAGTGGCTGCCTTGCTGGTACCCGGCTGGGTTCCGCTGTTGTGTGGGTGGGTGTTTTTGGTGTCTAGAGGGGTGCTGGTCTTAGCAGCCCCTTCCGTTCCCATCGGAGCCGGAGCACCCTGACTGGGTTTTCGCGGCCCTTCCTCGATGGTAGCGGAAACGGTTTGGGGTTTAACCTCCCCCATGAGGTCCGAAGCTACGGTGTCGGTTTCCATTTTCATTACATGATCGCCCGCGTTGCTCGACCAGGCAAGCGCAGCGGGCCTGAGGGTTGTTGGGGCTCTATAAAAAGGTCGACCGTGGCTCCGCCCAAAGCCACGGCAAGGCCACTTCCGACACAGGGTTGCCCGGCCCTGGGAAGGCTCCGTTAAGACACAGCTGGATTTACCCCTCAGCTGCGAACCTGAAAGTCAGTGGGCACGAATCGCTTGACACGCCTGACTTGATGGTAGGCACTTTAAAGACCTACACAGGTCCGCCCGACTACGATTCGTCAGCATCCATAGTCATAGCTAGACTATGGACCTGCTTCCAGCCGCCCTCACGGGGAGAGTATAGTCGCACTACCATCGGTGCACACAGTTACGGCAGGGGACGAGTCCCCCGTTGGTCCCCCTGTGTACCCGACGGCTGACGGCCTAGGGTCGGCTATGCCATAAGATCATAATTTCATAATTTTTTTAAACCATTTTAACAACATTTATAACAGAGAAATGGCATAAGAAAGAATTTTAAAAAACGAATCGAATTTTGGGGCACTTTGGGGTCGTTTATTGTTTTAATTTGTACCTCTCACGCGTCTTCTAATTATTTCAGAATAAATTTGATTTTTCTAGATTTTTATGTCAATCCGTTCTTTTTATTGTTCCAATTATATTAGTTTAGATTGCTGTGCTTAACTTATATATGTATATTCTCGATCTGTATCACCAGCCGGGTCGATACAGCCATGTTCGTCTTTATATATTCTTGATCAGGATCACTAGCCGAGTCGATCTAGCCATGTCTGTCCGTCTGTCTGTCTGTCCGTATGAAGATCTCGGAAACTACAAAAGCTAGAAAGTTGGGATTACCCACACATATTCTTGGGCTTCCTACGCAGCGCAAGTTTATTTCAAAAGGGTGCCATGCCCACTCTAACGCCCACAATCGCTTCATAACAATTTAAAAATTTTAATATTTCGGAAAAGTAAAAATGCAGTTTATTTCGGGGGTGTCACAGAAATCTCTTCCAACCAAATTTCCCCCCAAAAGCAAATCTCGGTGTCACAGAAACCGTTTGAAAATCAAGTACACGGTTTTAAACCAACCGTATAGTAGGCATTGAAGTAAATGTTCCGAAAATCAGAGCAAATTTACTCCGAAACTCCTAGAAAACTCTACAGATTCTGTGACACCTACGGTTTTGAAGGGTTGGTTTCCAAACCAACCGTACCCAAATCCGTCGCCGGTTTCTGTTACACCCGACTATAGCGTTCTCTCTTGTTATATTTTATTTTAAACAAGAGAGAACGCTATAGTCGGGTTGGTGTCCCGACTATCTAATACCCGTCACTCAGCTAAAGGGAGTGCGAACGCTGTAGTCGGGTTGGTGTCCCGACTATCTAATAATCGTAACTCAGCTAAAGGGAGTGCGAGGGAGATGGAGATAAAACTTTGATCAGGCCTAACTTTTTAACGAATGGTCCGATTTAGAAATTTCTTCTACATTTCGATAGGTATTGATAAACACAACAAAACTGCATTCCTACTTTTCCGAAATATTTAAATTTTTAAAATCGTATATTAGCTATTGTGGGCGTCAGAGGGGGCGTGGCACCTTTTTGAAATAAACTTGCGCTGCGTAGGAACTCCTAGAATCTGAATGCAAAATGCCAATCTTCTAGCTTTTATAGTTTCCGAGATCTCAGCGTTCATCCGGACGGACAGACGGACATGGCTAGATCGACTCGGCTAGTGATGCTGATCAAGAATATATATCCTTTATAGGGTCGGAAAAGCTTCCTTCTACCTGTTACATACTTTTGCACGAATACAATATACCCTTTTACTCTACGAGTAACGGGTATAAAAATATATTCGTGTTCTATGAATTCCAATTTTTTTTCCAAGCCACTCCCACATTTCAAATTCAAAGTGATCCGCCGAAATTGTCAGCTTTCGTTTTTATACCCGTTACTCGTAGAGTAAAAGGGTATATAGTATTCGTGCAAAAGTATGTAACAGCTAGAAGGAAGCGTTTCCGACCCCATAAAGGATATATATTCTTGATCAGGATCACTAGCCGAGTCGATCTAGCCATGTCTGTCTGTCCGTCTGTTTGTCTGTCTGTCCGTCTGTATGAACGCTGAGATTTCGGAAACTATAAAAGCTAGAAGATTGACATTTTGCATGCAGACTCTAGGAGTTCCTACGCAGCGCAAGTGTATTTCAAAAAGGTGCCACGCCCCTTCTAACGCCCACAATCGCTTATATACGATTTAAAAAATTTCGGAAAAGTAAAAATGCAGTTTTGTTGTGTTTATCAATACCTATCGAAATGTAGAAGAAATTTTTTAAAACGGACTTTAGGCTTCATTTTCTCCAAATGATATATGTATAAAAAAATTAAACAAAAATTTTTTATAAAAATGCCACATTTTGCTGTTAAAATAATTTGGTTTCATACTTTCATCCCTTAAAACTAATTTTTTTAAAATTAAAAACGAAAAAATTAACTGACTCTACCCGAACAAAATTGTGTTTTATTTAATTGTGTTGTATTTAACTTTTACGCTAAAACTTAACCGATTTGACTAATTTGTTTTGCTAAATCAGCTTTGCCTCTGTTGTCTAGATGGCATAATGCTAAATTTGTATTCCTAAATCGTTAAAATAACTTAATTTTAACTAAAAAAGGTTATTTAAAAAAATGTTAAATGCCAATACCCATATCTGTGCGAAAAATAATATTTCAATGGCAGGAAATATGTGCCCAGAAGTTGTTTTTACCATTCGGATCCTTTTACGAGGTTTTAAAGGACTTTCACTGTGCCAAAATGCAAGCACATAGCCCGCTTCCAAAAAAAAATGTAGTTAGCACATTCCAGGGCCTCTAAAAAGGCAGTTCGTTGAATATCCTTGCAAAAGTCCTTTCAATCCTAACCTTCGATCTGTGCTGATAAAATCTAAGGGTTGACATTATCCTTTTCCTTGATCCTTTCGCTTCCCTGTCCTCAGTTCATCACTGTATGTACAATGTACATACACAAACTCTTTACATATTCAGCAGCGCGCCGTGGTTCACGGATGTACAAAAAAACTTTAACTTAAATATTATTTTTTTCAAATATATTTAAACAAAAATTCTAACTAATACAGTTAGAAAATTAATATACGCATCCACGAGTGTCAGTGTAACCATATTTTAGTAGTCTGGTTTGTTTATTAATTTTTTAACCACCTCTATAAAAAGTAATTATTTGTCATGGCATCCCAAGCAAAATCTGCTCTACAGAAATTTATTGCCACAGCTGACAGTCTAAGCCATTTTGAATCAATTGTAAACTTTCCAGGTGCACTCACATCAACGTTATCCGCTTGTGAAATCCGTCGCGAGCACGTCAGTTCCTTGTGGCAAAAGGTAAAGGATGCGTATGACATATGCTCCGATTATATTGTGGCTGCAGGCATGAGCGCCGCAGGGACGAAATCCATTCTCAAGGACAGATACAATCAAACGTATTCCATATACGAAAGATTTGCCACTCAGATCCTCGAGCAAATACAACAGAGACTCTTATCCCCAAGAATTTATTTCGTTTGGCTGTCAGCTTTCTCCAATCGATACGGAGATTTTCTCTGGCCGACTTTCCGGGACCTTTTCACGGCGATCTACATAGACAATCCGAGTCTCACTCTTGTTGAAAAGCTGAAAAGCTCTTCAATAGTAACAACATTCATTTTGAGTATAGTTTAACGAACTAATAAAAGCACAGACAATGGCCGGTCGGTTAGCCTTTCCATCCATTATACAGTAATACCCATGTTCAATTCCTACATGAGGAAAGGATATTTTTGTTTTACATTAATGAACAGCATTACATCGCACTATACGTTTTTCAAATTGTATGTTGAATTTTCTCTTGTCTGTCTACATTTTGCATTACAATTTTGGAAAAGTAATATATTATCGTATTATTATTATATGATAGTATTATATTATCGTAATGGAGACCCGAAGGTGATTCGGCCCTAGCATAATTTTCCCATTACTAGTAATGCAGATTGTAGTAATCCATTGTTTCCTAATTACTAGAGGAGAAGTAATGCATTCGTAATCCATTTTGTAATGGCAATTTTCGCCGCTGGGAATAGTCTATGTTTGTTTTACAAAGCTTCCGAAGCTTACGCTCTCATTATGGGAGCAATCCTTGAGTAATAAGGTTAAAATTCCTATATGGCTAGAACTAAATTCATTTTTAACTGAGCGCCATCGAACACTGGAGGCCGTCGATAGTATCCGGTTTGATAATTAAGGGGGTCTTCTCATTCAAAACCCGTTTTTTGGACCCGTTTTAAAAAAAATTCTTATTTAAAAACGCAAAGAATAATTGAAAACTTTTTTTATTTATTGTATTACAAAAGGTTCAAAGTAAATAAAACAAGAGAGAACGCTATAGTCGGGTTGGTGTCCCGACTATCTAATACCCGTCACTCGGCTAAAGGGAGTGCGAGGGAGATGGAGATATAAACTTTGATCAGGCCTAACTTTTTAACGAATGGTCGGATTAAAAAAATTTCTTCTGCATTTCGATAGGTATAACTAAACGCAACAAAATTGCATTTATACTTTTCAGAAATATTTGAAAATGTGGGCGCCAGACACATTTTAGTATGGTTTGTGGGCGACTATGGGCGATTGTGGGCGTTAGAGGGGGCGTGGCGGTCGCCTGAAATAAACTTGCGCTGCGTAGGAAGCCCAAGAATATGTGTTGGTAATCCCAATATTCTAGCTTTTGTAGTTTCCGAGATCTCAGCGTTCATCCGGACGGACAGACGGACAGACGGACATGGCTAGATCGACTCGGCTAATGATCCTGATCAAGAATATATGTACTTTAAAGGGTCGGAAAAGCTTCCTTCTAGCTGTTACATACTTTTGCACGAATACAATATACCCTTTTACTCTACAAGTACCGGGTATAAAAATTGTTTTTCCTCGATACGAATGCTGTTTAAAAAGTAATATTTGTAATTGTTTTTGACAAAATGGCGGCCATTCAAAAAAAATTTCAATTTCGGTTTTTATTTGTAGTTTGGCCATGGCGGCCATGATATCTCCAGTTCCGAATATCATGAAACAAAGTGGAATCGACGCAGAATTGTCACCATTCTCGGGTAAATGAAGACAATAATTTAAAAAAAATGTTTGCTATTTTTTTTTACACTAAACTACAAATAAAAACCGAAATTGAAATTTTTTTTGAATAGCCGCCATTTTGTCAAAAAAAATTACAAATATTACTTTTTGAACAGCATTCGTATCGAGGAAAAACAATTTTTTTATTTACTTTGAACCTTTTGTAATACAATAAATAAAAAAAGTTTTCAATTATTCTTTGCGTTTTTAAATAAGAATTTTTTTTAAAATGGGTCCAAAAAACGGGTTTTGAATGAGAAGACCCCCTTAATTATCAAACCGGATACTATCGACGGCCTCCAGTGTTCGATGGCGCTCAGTTAAAAATGAATTTAGTTCTAGCCATATAGGAATTTTAACCTTATTACTCAAGGATTGCTCCCATAATGAGAGCGTAAGCTTCGGAAGCTTTGTAAAACAAACATAGACTATTCCCAGCGGCGAAAATTGCCATTACAAAATGGATTACGAATGCATTACTTCTCCTCTAGTAATTAGGAAACAATGGATTACTACAATCTGCATTACTAGTAATGGGAAAATTATGCTAGGGCCGAATCACCTTCGGGTCTCCATTACGATAATATAATACTATCATATAATAATAATACGATAATATATTACTTTTCCAAAATTGTAATGCAAAATGTAGACAGACAAGAGAAAATTCAACATACAATTTGAAAAACGTATAGTGCGATGTAATGCTGTTCATTAATGTAAAACAAAAATATCCTTTCCTCATGTAGGAATTGAACATGGGTATTACTGTATAATGGATGGAAAGGCTAACCGCCCGGCCATTGTCTGTGCTTTTATTAGTTCGTTAAACTATACTCAAAATGAATGTTGTTACTATTGAAGAGCTTTTCAGCTTTTCAACAAGAGTGAGACTCGGATTGTCTATGTAGATCGCCGTGAAAAGGTCCCGGAAAGTCGGCCAGAGAAAATCTCCGTATCGATTGGAGAAAGCTGACAGCCAAACGAAATAAATTCTTGGGGATAAGAGTCTCTGTTGTATTTGCTCGAGGATCTGAGTGGCAAATCTTTCGTATATGGAATACGTTTGATTGTATCTGTCCTTGAGAATGTTTTCTTACTCATGTAATACACCGGGTGCATCAGGTTGTCAATGGGCGACTTTTGGAGTATAACTGCGTATGTAGCTCTGTTTCTTACATACCTTTGGCTTTCTTTTCCATAATTGTAGTACTTCAGTAATTTTAAACCACAACAATTTTGGCACGCTCGTAAGTAAACAAAATCTTTCCCGCGCTTTTTAGTTTCGCACGCATGCAATCAAACAGCTGACTTTGATGGCTGCCAAAATTTCAGGGATGCATCAAAACAATTAAAATCTTTTGATTAATTTTAGTCAAAGTATATACTATTCAAATTTAATTATTAAGGGGGAGGTAGAGTCTAGCAAAAAAAAAAATCGTTTTTTTTTTAATTTTTTTTTTTCTTGTAGATTAACATTTTAAGATTCTACAAAAAAAGTTTTAAGTCAATCGGACAAAAACTTTAGAAGTTATGCTAGAACTAGTACCCCAACCTCTAACACTTTAGGTACGTAAATGCATCTTTAAGTGCGTTTTTCTCGAAACCACGTTTCGAAAGTCCGTGACCATCGGCATTTCTAAACGGCTCAATCGATCGTTTTGAAATTTGTCGCATATTTTTCTGCATAAAAAAAACCCGCCCCCTGGGAAGCTTTTTTTTTTTTTTTTAACTTTAAGTATTTTTTTTTAAGCCCAAAGTCGAATTTTTTAGGTGAAAAACGCATTTTTGACTTTGGAAATGCAAAAAAAAATTCTTTAAAAAAAAATTTTAAAATCGCGCTTCCCAGGGGGCGGGTTTTTTCTTTTCTTAAGCTAAATGTAAAATCAGAATGGAAATCTAATAATTTTTGGAGGAGATACAGTGGTCACCGCAAAACGCCTTTTTTTAATAGTGTTCCAGCAATCGATTTGATACCGATATATTAGCCGATAGTATCGGCTATAAAAATTAGTAAAATCACATGACACTTTATAATATACAATTGGTTTGAATTTAATCCATCCTACCAGTTTTTATAGAAAAAATCGCAAAGTTACTTGATTTTTTGATGCCATAGACCCTACTCCCCCCTTAAAAAAGGTTTACTTTCTATGAAAAATTTGCATTTTCGTCGAAAAATCGGCTCGCTGGCCCAATGTGCAGTGGAAAAAAGAAGCAAAGCCATTCGATACCTAGTTTTTAAAGTATACCTTCCGGAAGTGCGAAAAATTACCTAAAAACGGTGTTTTTTTTTTAAGTAAAAAATTGTTCAACTTTGAAGGGGCATTTCTTTTACAAAAATTTGATTTGAAAAAGGGTAACATATTTGTAATAGTGGATCAATTACCTGTCGATTGGTATGGGTCGCACCTTTCTAGGACAAATTCGAAAAATTGTTTTTTTTTGCACGTTTTTTGGCCCAAGGCGCCACTGTGAGTCGGTGCAGACACGTGGAAATACGGATTAATAAAAACATAAATGAGAGGATTTTGGCGAACTCAAGGTATTGGTTGGTTATATAAATAACTCAAAAATTTTTGCATTTCAACACACTTTTGCTGGGGAGTGAACCTCGGACTTTCTAGTATTTGCAAATTTCGGCAGGTTGTCACCTCTGCTTCATCAGCTAGATATGAGGATGTGAGCTGAGCGTCGAAACTTCTATATATATCATATATCATATCTTGACATATTTCAAAGCTTCGTCGCTTAAACTTCTAATGTGTGTGAAAGCTAGAGTGGTTGTCTGTTGGAAGCGAATTGTTTCCCAATTTTACAGACGTGAATAACAACAACTAATTAATTAATTGTTGATTTTCGAAAACGTACGCATTTTTTTGGCTGCATTTGCATTGTTTTGCGGATGTTTTTCTAGGGCGTGTCGACCCTTATATAGTTTCAGTTTTTAATTGACTTGACCTGTTTGTTAACATAAATGAGAGGATTTTTGCGAACTCAAGGTCATGGTTGGTTATATAAATAACTCAAACATTTTTGCACACTTCCTTTTCAACTCCGAGCGAGACCGGTTGTGTTTTTCATTCGGACAGTGAAAAGTTTTCTTCTATACTTTTCTTTTGCCAGCAAAAAGGCTACATAAAAAGTGATTGATTAAAGCAGACTAACTTTTGATTTGTGCGAGACCGGGGTCTCCTTTCCATTATTTTGTGAAAAGGATTTTTCCTTTAAATATAATTCTGGTGAGTGGTTAATTTTTGGCAGGCTGGTAAAACCAGCTAGTGGAATGGCGGAGGCCGGCCAGCCGGCATCCGCAAAGCTGAAACCTCCTGATGGAGATCTAAATCATGGTAGAGTTAACAAGAGAAATTGTGACTAAGTAAAGCTGTCCAACCTAAACAAAGAAGGCCTATTTAATAAATTTTCTGATGTTGAACTTACTACCAAAAAAGTACGAATTGACAGGTCAAATTTTCTGCAAGGTCATGGTGGGGAAAATATGATTGCAAGGAGCAGCAACCCTAAGGACAATGAAAATGACTCTGACCAAACAATGGCAGCTGGTTCTGACAATAAAGAGCAAGGAAAAGATGAATCTAAGTAGTAATGAAACTAACGATAATTCTAAACTAACAATTAGTACTAATGAATCTGGTGATAGTAAAGGAAAAAATCAGACAGAAAAAACTGAACGTCGTAATTTCCTGTACAATACTTATTATATTGGTGAAGCGGCCGTGCTTGTCTCAACCAAGGTCAGTCATTTCTTTGAAAATGTGAAAGCCAAGAGTGGTCTCTTCCTTTATGAAAAAATAAGGCATATCAAAATCTCGGAGTTTAGGGAAATCGTTGCACTATCGCCACACCTTTATAAGATTTATTTCAAAAATGCTAAGGGGGCAAATTCCTGTGTGAACAATGAAGATTTGAAAAAGATGAATATTGTTGCTTTCATTCCCAGAAACTTTGTTGAATCGTGGGGGATAATTAAAGGAGTTCCAACTGGTTTTTCTGATCAGGAAATTTTGGAAAATGTCTTTTCACCGGTTAAGATAAACTTTATCGAACGTCTGGTCAGGCGTGAGAAGGCTCTCAATGACAATATGCAGGGCTTCAAACTATTTAAACATGTCAGTTGTTGGTTCCCAAAACATACCGAGGACTTTTTCTGGATCTCCAAGTTCCTTTGGCGATTGTAGAACGAGCGAATCACCATGTAAATGTTTCAAGACTTCGGGTGAAATACAGGCCCAGTTCCTTATATTGAAATCTCCAGCCGCGTGTATCTCTCGGACCTTTTGGGTAACCTCGATTGCTTCAGTTTCGTTGCCTAGGCTATCTATGTAATCGTCGACGTAGTGTGCCTTGGTAATGGCTTCGAATGCACGCGTGCTTTGCAACTTGTATTCTTCCGCGTTCTTGTCGCGAACATAATGAGCAATGCATGGCGCACAGGATATTCCAAATGTCATAGATCTGATTACAAAGGTTCTGATTGCCTGCGTTTCCCTGTTGTACCACACAAATCGTTGAGCGTGCGCATCTGCTTCCAGGACTCGAATTTGGTGGAACATTTCAGCAATGTCGCCACAAACAGCTATTTTAGTAAATCGGGGCCGGTAAACATAAAATCGTTGAGTGAACTTCCATGAGATTTCGCAGCAGCATCCCAGACATGTCTGACTTTTTGAGGTTTATTTGAATTGTGGGTTATAAATATTGGAAGGTACCACACGCGTTCAGGTTGTTCAACAAGTTCGGCATTGGACAGTTCGAATGCGTACCCTTTTTCGAGTAGATTATTTATCTGCTCCTCTATTTTGTCAAAGAGTTCAGGTTCTCGGTTTATCTTAGCCTTTAGACACTTTAGTCGTTTTATTGCGTTGTTGTAGCTCTCCGGAAGAATTGGATTAGTCTTGCGCCAAAGAAGTCGTATTTGATAATGGCCTTCAATTTTTGAACAAGTTTTGTCCAATATTTCCAGAGCCTTCTCGTCATCCGCGGAACGAAGCGGCTTTGGTGTAACAGTTTCAACGCAAAAACTCTCTTTAATACTCTTCTCGATCTTGTCCCAGTTGCACTGGCAGTGGTGCATGGAAAATGCAGCATACACTTAGACGCATTGGGGTCATTCCATTTTCCTTCTTTGACCCTTCGTGGTACAGCGAGCTTCCAGTTGTTAGTTCCAATGAGAATCATTGATTCGGCATTCCAATAAGATTGTAGGGGTATTCCATCTAGATGTGGAAACTTCAAGAGCAATTCTGGTACGTTGACCGTCTGTTTTGGTAAGCCTAGGTTTTTTACCGTGTGAATATTATTCAGCCAATAGGTTTTGGTGGTGCCTGCTCCGGCGACTCGAATATTGAAGCGTACGGAATTGCTCTCCCTTCTAGTGGTTTGATTGGTCCACTGCACAGTGGGCCAGAAAGTTCATTTTTTGGCCAAAAATCTGTAATTTCCTAGGACAGTTAGAAGGATGCAGTTTTTTGCGTTTTTTTCTTAAAAGATTGAACTTTCCAACGAACTAACATTAAAATTTCTTGGAATTTTATATGATATAGATAATCCAAACCAAAGTCAAAAAATTTTACGTACTTTTCGGCTTATTATTTTTTTAAAAATAACTAGAAGACGCACTCAATCCATTTTCATACACGATAAAGTATGAGATAAAACAAACTAAAAAAAATTACCATCCTTAAAAAATATTATGTCGTTTGAGATTTATGAACCGTAAAAAACTGCAACTTTCGGAGGCTCCCACATCAACGTTTATCAAACAATCGATTTAAAAAAAATTTGTATTTTTTTGTTCTTGTTTTCTCTTAAGATTTTTATATTCAAATTTAAAAAAAAATTGTTTTAAAAATATTGTTTTTTAATTTGTTTAATGTTAATTTGACATTTTCTGAAGTCATCACAAAAGTATGCTACATTTATACGTGCATAGTTCAGATTAGTCATATTTCAGTTCTCATCTGAAGAAGGTACAAGAAAGTACAAGAAATGCTGCATACCTTTGGGCATACTAAAGTCCTCCCTTAAATCCCTAAGGCGCTCTGCCGGGCATTTTGTCTCTGCGCTGTAATTTCCAGTTTTATAGTTTCCGGATTTAAACTATATAGATTTCGACAGGACCATGATTGGATAGTGTACGTAAAAAGTAGATTTTAGATGTTAGTCACACTAAAATCAAATTTGGCGCGCAAAATGTTCACTAAAACCTGAAAAAAAAGTACGGCATACTTTTGGGCTCTCATAGCAAAGCTCAACAAAATGGCTCGACTTCGAGTTAAGCCTTCAATTAAAACTTAAATTACCGAAAACTAAGGCAAAACTGCATCGAGGCGGCGGTATGCGCTTTTAGTAAATTGATCAACAAATTTTTTTTTGAAGGAATGAACTAATTTGGGGATGGCACTCAAAGGCACTTGAAAAGCAAAGTACTCATATGCTAAAAGAAGACGTAAAAATCAACAAATACATTTATTTTAGGAAACAAGTAAGACATACGACCCATAATATATTTTTTATTTGTTGAAAGTAATCACATCAACAAGTTTCGTGAAGAGTCGAACATCTACATCAGCATCTTTGACTTCAAGATTTATTTTAATTTCCATCAATATTGGATGAATTTCCCACTTTGAAAATACGGTAAAAGAAAACTACTTGCCCGAATTCTTTAAAACTCTGGCATAAATTTGTTGAATGTATTATGAAAAGGATTTCAAACTTATATTGGTAATTTTCTTTAAAAAAAATCGTATTTTTGGCCAAAAATCGGATCGGCTGGCCCAATGAGCACTGCATACAGATCGGGTCGGGGTGCCACGTATGTTTAAACGCTTAAAGAAGGATTCGTCTATGAGTGTGACCGAAGAGCCTTCGTCCAGGAAAGCGTAGGTGTCAACTATAATATTGTTACCTTGGATCTGTATTGGCACGATACGGAAATATTGGTCAGCTTCAGCTGACTAGACTTAATGAGACGTGACGACGTTGATATTTTGGCTGCCTTTAAGTAAGGGATGATGTCTTGATTCACATCCTCCAACACCGCATGCATTAGTAGAGAAGCATCTACGGCAATGAACTTTTAGGCACATAAAACAGAGCCTGTAGTCGCAAACAACTTGTTGCCTTTCTTCGTATGTAAGATTTTTGAATTGTTCACATTGAGCGACTTGATGCTGTGTGCTTTGGCATACGAGGCAAGGTGAGTTCTCGGATCGGTGCTCCTCCGATACCGCATGTTGTGACTGTACTTCATTGTAGCTGGTATGTGTGTGTACGTTATTCGTCCTTGAGTATGAAGTTGAAACGACTGTGGAGGCAGCTTCGGCGATCTTATATAACCAATCGCTTAGAGCTTTGACATTTGCTATGGATCCATCTTTTGGGTGCATTGCCCAGTTCAGCTTATATTGATTTGGGAGTTTGTCTACCAACTCACGAACAAGCATAAGGTTGTTCTGATGCGCGCTTAGTCGGCAGGCCTCCATGGTAGCACAGATGTTGCGAACAGCAAGGGCGTAGTCGATGCGTGAATCCAGCCTGTCCTTGTTTTCTGAGATTCTTTTACCTTTCTCAATAAGGCGGTCAAGAATTTGATCCGGACGGCCAAAGAATGTTTTTAATGTGCTTATAACCTCGGAAACCATAATTGGCAACAAAAGTTTTTCGCGGACTAGATCGAACGCTTTCCCTTTGAGACATTTTTGAAGTCGAAGCATATTTTCGACATTCGAAAAGCCGGCAGCAGAAGTGCTGTTTTCAAAGGCACTTATAAAGGTGGGCCACTCGTCTGGGTTTGTTAAATTTAGATAAATCGGCTGGTAGTATTTGCCGTGCTGATAATTGAGCGCTGCTGAGGCCCATGGTTGTCGGTGTCCATGCCATGTTGGAATCTCGTTGGTGCGACAAAATATTGTATTTTTGTTTAATATATCTCTGCTCAGCTTCTCGTTTTTCCTATAGCATCTGTAACATAAGAATGTTAGTTGAAACGTTTATACCGGGTGTTTCTTGCAAAGTAATTTTCGGCAACACAACTTCGGCTATATTTAATGGCTATATAGTATTGGGTAGGGGTTTTATTTTAGACTGCGTAGAGTCCAGCTTGTCCTTTTCAAGAGGTAATGGTGTATTTTCCTATGTGACGAATCACTAACACCAATACGCAGAGCGTCTTCGCCAGAATTTATTTGTCGGCTTCTGTCTGCGCTTGATGTGTACACACTGATCACAAATGGCGCAGTTAATTTGAGGTTTATGGTAAATGTACAGTTAGTGTACGGGGCTGCAGAACTTTCTTGTTCTAATAGACGCAGTTGAGCACTAATTACACTAGTTTACAAAAAAAAATCGACGTCACCCTACTTGAAGACAACCTTAATTTTCTGGTAAAGAACATCTCCCTGATTAAGAAATGGGCACTTAAAATTTTTTTTATGATGTCAATTTTTTTTTAAGTGTAAAAAACGTTTTTGGCCCTTTTTTATTTTCTATCTTTTGTTCTGGTTAACCGATTTTGGTCATCTTAGACTTATTTTATAGGTAATAGAATGCCCTTTAACTTTCTTATACACAGCATTGAGTTCCAGTCATTAGTTTAGAAGCTACACCGCGTCAAAGTCTGAAAAAAGGGAAAAAATTCAATTTGGACCGGCATAAATCCGATCATTAAAAATACACGCCTAAAAACCGAAATTAGTTTATTAGTTTACTGGCGATTGGAAGATGCAGCCTTTTTTGTGAAGCAAGGTCTTCGTCAAAATTAGCTATTTTCAAACATTAACGCGTTTATCTCGAAACCACATTTTTCGAACTGGCGCGCCAGCGCCAATCGCGATTGCTGAAAAGTCAACAGGAAGGATGAACTATAGAACCAATAAGAAAGGAAAAGACCGAAAAATGAATTTAATGCAAGCATTTGTAATCCTTACAGATAATTTACTGAAGAGTGCAGAAGTTTTGTTTGTGTAATAAAAATCTTCTTCGACATCTTTAAGAATAGAATTATGTACAATTCAAAGAATTTAATTTTAGACTAATAACATAAACGGGTAAAATTATGTGACACTTCATTTTCATCTAGTATGATCAGAACTTGACGTTTGAAAATTAAAAAAAAAATTTCCCCGATAAGCACGAAAGTCGAGCTTTTGGATTTAGCCAGCACAAAATTAGCACGAAATTATGTGGTACTTCATTTTCATCTAGTATGATCAGAACTTGACGCGGGGTGTAGGCCGTTTGCCGTTCTACACCGCGCATTTTGAAAATTAAAAAAAAAAATTTTCCCGTTAAGCACGAAAGTCGAGCTTTTGGATTTAGCCAGCACAAAATTAGCACGAAATTATGTGGTACTTCATTTTCTTCTAGTATGATCAGAACTTGACGCGGGGTGTAGGCCGCTTGCCGTTCTACACCCCGCATTTTGAAAATTAAAAAAAAAATTTCCCGTTAAGCACGAAAGTCGAGCTTTTGGATTTAGCCAGCACAAAATTAGCACGAAATTATGTGGTACTTCATTTTCATCTAGTATGATCAGAACTTTACGCGGGGTGTAGGCCGTTTGCCATTCTACACCCCGCATTTTGAAAATTAAAAAAAAAAATGTTCCCGTTAAGCACGAAAGTCGAGCTTTTGGATTTAGCCAGCACAAAATTAGCACGAAATTATGTGGTACTTCATTTTCATCTAGTATGATTAGAACTTGATGCGGGGTGTAGGCCGTTTGCCGTTCTACACCCCGCATTTTGGGTATTTAAAAAAATGTTTTTCACTCCAGCACGAAATTCGCGAAGTAGGCCCGAAATTAGCACCAAATTAGCTCGAAATTTTGAAAAAAAAATTAACCTGATCGGTGTAATGCGGGGTGGGGCTCGACTGACCTCAAAAAAACACGTGGATGTTGCAGTTAACGCAGCTTAAAAATTAGCTTTAACAAAAAAATTAAATTTTAATATTAAATCACGTCCAATCGTCGTCAATTAAAATAAATTTAGAAAATAAAGGTATTTACTATAAAACTGAGCATTTTTTATGTCATTATGTGTTGTTTTTTATATACCCTTGCAGAGGGTATTATGATTTCAGTCAGAAGTTTGCAACGCAGTGAAGGAGACGTTTCCGACCCTATCAAGTATATATATTCTTGATCAGCATGACTAGAAGAGTCGATCTAGCCATGTCCGCCTGTCCGTCTGTCCGTCTGTCCGTCTGTCTGTCTGTCTGTATGAACACTGATATCTCGGAAACTATAAAAGCTAGAGGATTGGTATTTGGCATGAAGATTCTTGGAGCTCCTACGCAGCGCAAGTTTATTTCAAGAAGGTGCCAAGCCCCCTAACGCCCACAATAGCTTAAGGACGATTTTAAAAATTTAAATATTTCGGAAAAGTAAAAATGCAGTTTTGTTGTGTTTATCAATACCAATCGAAATGTATAAGAAATTTATTAAATCGGACCATTCGTTAAAAAGTTATTGCTGATCAAAGTTTTATCTCTATCTCCCTCGCACTCCCTTTAGCCGAGTGACGGGTATTAGATAGTCGGGATACCAACCCGACTATAGCGTTCTCTCTTGTTTTTTTTGCATTAAGTTATAGTTGTGAATATGCCCCTAAAAGGATTTTTAGAATTTCGAAATACTTTAGAAGATGCAGCCTTTTTTGTGAAGCAAGGTCTTCATCAAAATTAGCTATTTTCAAACATTAACGCGTTTATCTCGAAACCACATTTTTCGAACTGGCGCGCCAGCGCCAATCGCGATTGCTGAAAAGTCAACAGGAAGGATGAACTATAGAACCAATAAGAAAGGAAAAGACCGAAAAATGAATTTAATGCAAGCATTTGTAATCCTTACAGATAATTTACTGAAGAGTGCAGAAGTTTTGTTTGTTTAATAAAAATCTTCTTCGACATCTTTAACAATAGAATTATGTACAATTCAAAGAATTTAATTTTAGACTAATAACATAAACGGGTAAAATTATGTGACACTTCATTTTCATCTAGTATGATCAGAACTTGACGCGGGGTGTAGGCCGTTTGCCGTTCTACACCCCGCATTTTGAAAATTAAAAAAAAAAATTTCCCGTTAAGCGCGAAAGTCGAGCTTTTGGATTTAGCCAGCACAAAATTAGCACGAAATTATGTGGCACTTCATTTTCATCTAGTATGATCAGAACTTGACGCGGGGTGTATGCCGTTTGCCGTTCTACACCCCGCATTTTGAAAATTAAAAAAAAAAATGTTCCCGTTGAGCACGAAAGTCGAGCTTTTGGATTTAGCCAGCACAAAATTAGCTCGAAATTATGTGGTACTTCATTTTCATCTAGTATGATCAGAACTTGACGCGGGGTGTAGGCCGTTTGCCGTTCTACACCCCGCATTTTGAAAATTAAAAAAAAAATTTACCGTTAAGCGCGAAAGTTGAGCTTTTGGATTTAGCCAGCACAAAATTAGCACGAAATTATGTGGTACTTCATTTTCATCTAGTATGATCAGAATTTTACGCGGGGTGTAGGCCGTTTGCCGTTCTACACCCCGCATTTTGAAAATTAAAAAAAAAATGTTCCCGTTAAGCACGAAAGTCGAGCTTTTGGATTTAGCCAGCACAAAATTAGCACAAAATTATGTGGTACTTCATTTTCATCTAGTATGATCAGAACTTGATGCGGGGTGTAGGCCGTTTGCCGTTCTACACCCCGCATTTTGGGTATTTAAAAAAATGTTTTTCACTGCAGCACGAAATTCGCGAATTAGGCCCGAAATTAGCACCAAATTAGCACGAAATTTTGAAAAAAAAATTAACCTGATCGGTGTAATGCAGGGTGGGGCTCGACTGACCTGTTTTTTTGTCTCACTTCTCTCGTTATCCGTAGAGCGTACGAATGAGAGAAACCAAAAATGAAATTACAGTTTGTTTTATTGCCCTGTTAAGAAATATTTTTAAAACAAAAAGTCACCAATTTTAGACTTTTGTTTTTTTATTTTTGGCCTATGAAATCAACCAATGTGCAACGGATGACACTGTTCAGAGGATGGTGGAAGATTACTTCGATATTAAGGGGGGAAATACATATAGAAAATATAAAAATTCAATTTTTTTTTTATTATTTAAATTGGTAAAATAATTCTTTAAGGATATGTCATGAAAGTTTCACGAAGAAATTCAAACTATTTTGGAACTTATAGAATGACTTATAGAATGACGGCACCCACCTTCCTTGTGCAGTAGATATAATTCATTACTTTAAATGCCTTTTTCTCAAAACCATGTTTTCCTCAGCTGCGGATCGTGTATCTCAAAAAGTAAAGCTTCGATCATCATGCTGCTTTTACAGAAATGTTTGTAATGAAATTGCCGACTGTCTGAACCTACTTTATGTAAACATTTGCAAGCAAAAACAACAACAAAAATATGAAAAAAATTTATTTTTGACTTTGAAAGAGTGCCACAATCAGAGTTTTTGAGGTAGTCTGTGAAAGTTAGGTTCAGACAGTTTCTACGTTATTTCTTAACAAAATAAACTTAGTTTCGTAAAAATCGGATCTACACAGCGACCTGTGGACGATCCGCAGCTGAGCTATATTTTTTAATAGAGCCTGACAAAAAAATTCCCACGGCCGCCATTTTGAAAGATAAAAAAAAAATAAAAATTGGTTAAAATTATATAGGAACAATGTAATCAACATGCCAAGTTACGAAAACCCTGCACAATCCCTTATTGGTTAAACAAAATCACAAAAAACATGAAAAAATTGCAGTTCTATATGTATCTCCCCCCTTAAGAACTTTGGCGTGAAGCTCGCGCCAGCAGTCTCAGGCAATGATAATGTGCGGGCACAAAGGATACTCGAAGACAAGACGGTGAAAGGACAGGAACATCGCTAAACTCGGCGCTGGACAAAGGACCGCAACATTTCAAACCGTTGCCAGCCGTACTCTTTCACTTTAGAGAAAGAGCCGTCGGAGTTTGTGGGGACATCAAGGAAATGTTCCACCAAGTTCTGATCCCAACGCTTCCTGTGGAGAGATGGCAACGACAACAGGGATCCTGATGTCTACGAGATGAACGTGATGACCTTCGTAGCAGCCTGCTCGCCAAGTGCTGCGCATTACGTGAAGACTGTGAATGCCAAACAGTTTGAGCATTCGGATCCGAGAGCATTCAAGGCCATCATCGATTGTCATTATGTGGATGACTATGTGGACAGCTTTGCTACCGAGAGCGAAGTGTGATAACGGGATTTCAATAAAAAGATGTAATCACGAAGACGTCCAGTTTGAGCGTGAATTTATTCAAAAGTCAAACATTCTTAGTGTCTAGAATTGAGTGAGCAGCGGGCGAAGTAAATGCAACGTTAGCATCATGATGGAACTATACAAGGTGGTCTCGTCAGCTCTGCTGAGAACGTTAAATATGTTTACCTCTCTGTCTCTCTTAAGCGATAGAATGAGATAGGTAGATGGAGACTGGCACAAATAACGTCCTCAAAAGAGGGCAGCTCTCGCGACGAGATCACCTTGTATAGTTCCATCATGGTTAGCATATTCATGTACACACATATGTATATGCACTGAGACGGCTGGCTCGATGTGTTAGTGAGAGAGAGCCAGCCGGCACCGTGGGAAAGCATAGTTAGCATTTTAGCATGGCCGATATGCAGGCCGTTGATATGTTGAGATTATTAAGTGTGTATAAATATGTGTATATTTGATGAAGTAAATAAGTAAATAATATATCAAGTACTTCGCTCGCTACACCTCCCCCGTTAAAAAGAATGACGTATATTTTAATAAGGTCATTCTAAAGATATCTTATTATTATTTATTATTTTTGATTTTGAATTACTGATAATAAAAATTAAATAAAATGTAATGAAATGAAATGAAGTTTAATAATGATTAAAATTTATTTTATATATATATATATTTTTTTTTCAGTTTGATTATTTTAAGTTATTAGCTATTAAGAGATTTAAATCTGTCTTTGCTTCCTACCTGTTGTTTTTTTTTACTGTCTATAATTTTTATATTATTTCTATCGTTTATACTTACGACCTTAAATGGTCCTAGAAAGTTCTTATCTAGTTTGTGCCCTGTCTCATTTTTAAGTAAGACTTGATCGCCGACTTTTAGATCGAAATTATTTACGTCTTTATCGTATAATGTTTTTCGCTTTTCTTTTTCCCTTTCCTAACCTAAACTTAACTTCCTTAGCATAATCATCTATGTTGTATATGGGATCTATTTGATTTATTTTAGAAATATCTATAAATTTTTGAGCTGGTCTTCCAAACACTAATTCGTACGGACAATAATTATGCGTGACTGATGGTGTTGTGTTAAAACAGTATGTGAAATATTTCAACCATATGTCCCAATCACTTTTGTCACTTGAAATATATGAACGGACATATTCGTTGAACGTTCGGTGACTGCGTTCAATAGTCCCTAAGGTTTGATGGTGGTGTGCAGTCGATGAGATGTTGTCAATTTTCCTATATTTGCATAAGTCTCTTATTATACTGTTTTTATACTCTGTGCCCATGTCTGTTAGAATGACTTTCATTGGTCCGTAAAAGAGTATAAAGTTTTCGAAGATTGCTTTTGCAACGGAATTTGCTCTTTTATTCGGAATTGGTACTGTTACTAAATATTTAGTTAAATCACAAATAATTGTGACTGCGTATTCGTTTCCGTTCTTCGAACGCGGTAATGGACCAATAGTATCAATTAGTACCGTGTCAAAAGCTGAAGTAGGTGTCTCGGTAATAGTCATTGGTGTTTTTGTATGAGTGGTCGTCTTAGATTGTTGGCAGGTCTGACAGGTTTTGGCCAATAGTAATGTCGCCTTATTTTTAATAACGTTCTCCTTATTCCTGAATGGCCTCCCTCGATTTGATCATCATGCAATATTTTTAAGAAAGTACACCTCAGAAAGTAGCGCTATTTGTACTTTTTGCAATGTACGGTTGCCCATTTCTTTAAATTCTCGTAATAATACTGACTTTAGAATCAGTGCGCTGAATGCCAGTTGAAATTGTTTTATGCTTTGCATTCCGGCCTGTATTTCAAGCCTTTGGAAAAATTGTTTTAGATCAATTTTTCCATTGGAGTACAAATCATCCATTATAAATTGTGAAATTATTCGATTTCCTCGTTTAAACAAACACTTGTGTTTGACGAATTTAAGCTTCACATATTTTCTGATGTCATTGTTATTGACAACGTCATAGACTCTGGGCTCAGGATACTCCTGCTTCTGCAAGGGTTCCTTTTCTGATTTCTGATCCTGATTTTTTCGTGTTTCTGATCTGGTTGTTATTTTCATTACCTGTCTGTTTATTGATTTTAAATCGTTTATTGTAATTCTGGACAGAGCGTCTGCCACGTAATTATTTTTCCCTTTGAGGTATTCCGCAGTAAAATCATATATTTCTAAATCTAGCCTCATTCTTGTTAATTTTGAACTAGGTTCTTTAATTGAAAATAGGTTAATTAATGGTCGATGATCTGTTTTTACTTTAAAATGCCTCCCGTAAATGTATGGTCGAAATACTTTATGGCCCAGTGGATGGCCGCTAATTCTTGCTCAGTGGTTGACTTGTTGGACTCTCCTTTTGTAAATGATCGAGACGCATATGCAACTGGTAATTGCGCGCCCCCATGTTCTTGCGTAAGTACCGCTCCGCAAGCGTATTTGCTGGCGTCTGTTGTTATACAGAATTCTTTGTTGAAATCTGGATATTGTAAAAGTCTTGGGCTCATTAAGGCTTCTTTTAAGTAATTAAATGCCTCATTACAATCCGTGTTCCATTCGAAGTTGACGTTTTTCTTGCAAAGTTTTGTTATATGTCTAGAATAATCTGCAAAATTTTTTATGAATCTTCTATAGTAATTACAGAATGCTACAAATCTACGCGCCTCATCTGAGTTTTTGGGCACTGGATAATTTTTAATTGCTTCGTATTTATTTTCGTCAGGTAATATACCCTTGTCTGTGCACCTATGACCCAGATAGATAGGTAACTTCGTGCATAAAAAAGGAACATTTTTCTGGATGAAGTTTTAAGTTAAATTTGAAATACTTTTGTTAAATTGTTGAACATATGTTTTTCGGAGCATCCTATGACTACCAGGTCGTCCATGTATAGGAACGCCTGTGATGGTTCTAGACCAGAAAATGCTAGGGTCATCGGATGATGAATGAATTTGGTGCTACTTTCAGTCCGTATGGCAATCGCGTATAACGGAATGAACCTTTATTTGTCGAGAACGATGTAAGGTTTCTAGATTTTTCGGACAATTCTATTTGGTGAAATCCGGACATTAGGTCCAAACAAGAAAGGTATTTAGCCCGTCCTAACTGATCCAATAACTCTTCTATGCGTGGTAATGGAAATTTGTCTCCTAATAATTTTTTGTTTATTTGTCTGTACTCAACCACTAGTCTCCAGTTTTTCTGTTGAATTTTGTAGGCATTTTTTTGGAACTAACAATAATGGACTGTTATATTCTAAAATTGATGGTTCGACTATACCATCTTTTATTAATTTATCGACCTGTTTGTTTATTTCTGGTTTTTCACTTTCTGCATATCTATAATTTTTTATATATACGGGTGTTTTGTCGCTTAAGCGAAGCTGTTGTTTATAAAAATTGTTAGCTGATATCGGTTCCGATTCAAGACCGAATATATCACTATAATTTTTACACAGTTCTGACAATTTTGTTTGGAATTGAGATGGGAAACTTAGCTTTTTTAATACTTCTTTTGTTCTATCATTACTGTATTTAGATTTAAGTTCCTTGGGCTTTTGTATATCATAGTTTTCTAACGACTCGAATTTTATTGTATCAACATTTAAGCTAATTGTTTCAGAGCTTGTATTTAGAAATCGGATTGTTGCGCAACTCGTGTTAGCCAAGGTGCTCGGAACTAGCACACCTTTTAATGGTTCTTGACTTGGAATAAAAACGGACGATTCTTTTGAGTTAATTTTTACTGTTCTAATTACTTCTGCTCTTAATGGTAGCAACAGAGTATTTTCGGAAACCGAATTGTGCATTGGGATTTGTATAGAAAAGGTTACGTTATTAGGTCTTAATACTAGAGAACCTTGTGAATCTTGAAAGTCTAAAATACAATTAAATTTTTTAATGAAATCTATTCCTAGAATGCCATCGCATGGAATCGGAAAATCAGGTGGAACTATTTGAAAGTCATGTGGTATAATGACATTTTTTCTTTTAAGTTCCACTAGCGCTAAGCCCAAGGATTTTATAGAACCTTGTGCTATTCCTGTTATATTTGAAATTTTAGAACTGTCTAATTCGGGGTACTCTTGATTACATTGTTTAAGTAATGAAATCTCAGCTTCCGTATCTACTAACAATGTTAAGTTTTTGTTGGTTTTTTCGTTTTTATCT
This sequence comes from Drosophila prostipennis, assembly GCA_037075205.1. Classification (NCBI taxonomy): domain Eukaryota; kingdom Metazoa; phylum Arthropoda; class Insecta; order Diptera; family Drosophilidae; genus Drosophila; species Drosophila prostipennis. The sequence goes on from JBAMCJ010005892.1 coordinate 47,854, forward strand.
TTTATAAAAAAAACTGAGGCTAATATTGATTTTATATATGCTTACTGTTCTTCCTCTTCTGCAACCGTCAAGGGGCCCTTCTCGTTTTCCTGAGTGACCCTAACGCTTCTGTTGGAATTATTTCTTCCAGTAGAAGTACTCTGTGCATTAGAGTTTGTATTATTTTGGTTGTTATTATTGCGGTTATTATTATTACTATAATACCCGCGACCCCCTCTATTTCCCCTACCTCTGTAGGTGGTATTTCCCCGGTAATTATTATTGTTGTATTTATTGTTGTAATACAAAACAGCGTTTGACTGTCCTGTAGCTTCAGTACAACTGTTGATGAACTTGGTTACGGCTTCGTTCATATCCGCAAACGTTCCCGCTTGCATTATGAGTTTCACCTTATCCAACGAGCAGGTAGTTGTCATTGCTTTGGCAGGGCCTTTGTTAAATCTTCGACTTCCTTAGCATATACTGAAGCTGTTTTTTTTTTTTGCTGTAAATTCATCAGTTTGGCAGATAAAACTTCTACTGATTCTCCTTTGACCGTTTTTGTCAGTTTACATATTATGACAGCGATGTTGCTTTCATCTCCTATCAAATTGCGAGCGTGTCCTTTTAGTTTTGTTTTTATTAGTTGGACAGCGATGAGAGACAGGTATGAGTGACGACGCAGTTTTTAAGAATTGATGAGTTGGTTTGAGTCATTATTATTACCGCTTCGTCAATCTCGATCGGAGGTAAATTGTCGGATTCCACTTTTATTGAGTTGTCTTCGATTTCTGAGGGATCAGTGAACCCAAAAAATCTAATTTGTCTTCTTCTAATAAAATGTCAGCCAACGATTTGTCGAAGTCTGAGTTTTGAGGGAATGCTAAAACGACCTAAATTTGTGAATGAAAGTTTTTTGGTATTTTAAATGATACACCATACTTTTGTAAGGCTTTCGATAAGACAACGATTATACTTTCATGTATTTTTATAGCTAGATTAAAATGTGTAGGAGTTAACCTATTCGAAGTAACGGCTATTGCTCTTCTAATTTTATTTGTGTTTAAAATTATGTCGGACAGGTGTTTTAGCACTGTCTCTTCTCTTATGTGTGTGTTTTTATTGATACACTTATAGCTTTTTAATATGTTGTTCTTTTTTTCAATAAAGAACTTTTCTAACCTATACCATCTGCCAGTCATTAGGTTAAGGCCTGATGGTTAGACTAACTATGAATTTTATAATTCTCCCGAGTGATTGGTTTTTATCTACCATAGAAATAACGCGAACACCGGGGATTGTTGATAATACAATTGTTTTTTCTGTTGCATTACAACTTATTACATTATTAGGGGTGAGAAAGATAGTCCGAATTCTGAAATGTATTTGTGTTGAAATTCATATATTGTTATTGGTAAATTTTCTGGGGCTAACAAAAATCGAGTTCTGTTATAAAAGTCTGGTTCTGCCAGAATTACTAAATCTATTTTATCTTGGGTTCTTGACATCCTAACTACCTTAACAACTAACTATTATTATTTTTTTTTTTTTCTTTTATGTATATAAATGTATTTTGTTTTAAATGACGTCTAGACCCTGTGCTCGGCTCATGTAATCGCGGTAGAGGCTGTCTCTTTTAAGGCACTTTCTGTAAGTGCTGTCCAGTTTGAAGATTACGTGAATAATGGTACAAACGGTAAGGACAATCATAAGTACGAACATTGAGTTCAAAAGGAGTGTGTTACTACTACATTATTTACTACGTTAGCCGTGTTTTCTTTTACTTCGGCTTCTTTACCCATTTTGAATTTTTTTTATATGAATATATATATATATATATATATATATATAAATATTAATTATGGAGCAGTGATCGGTCGAGACAAAAAAATATTTATGTGTTTATGGATGAGGTTATAAAATATTCACAACTTTCGGTTTACATTACCACAAGTAACTAGTTACAAAAATTTTACTTATACTAAGTTTACACCGAAAGTTGTGTGTTAGTAAATGTATATGATTGTTTGTTAATGATCTTAACTAACGCACCCCCCGTTAACGCGTTGCCAGTGCTACAAAAAATTCAGCGGTGAACTAATTTTTTTGTCCGCTCTTCTAATCCCGGTGGAGTACGGAATTTAGCTCTTTGTTCGTTCTTTTAAATTCCCTCGTTGGTTTGGGGCCTTTTTTCCTTCAGGTCCCCGATGATCCGGGCTCGCTCCTTCAAGAGTCGAGCTCGCTTTCCACCCCTTTGATTTTTGGTGCTGGTGTCGGTGGAATGCGCGTGAGCTGCTCGTCCCTGTCCTGGGCTCGCTGACGTTCCCGTGAAATGGTCCTTGACTTATAATCAGCGATGCTGATTGGCCTGGGACCGTCCTTTGGTTGTGCCTCTAGAGCCTCCTCTAGAGTCGGCTTATCATTCTGCGGTATGGGTGTACCATTTATTGCATCCCACGTTGACACAGTGGGCGATAGGCCTACCGTGTTCCGTTTCCAATCGGCGGCGCAGTAGACGGGGCTGTCTACCGCACTTTCTTTCTCACCTCGCCTTTTCCAATCGGCGGCGCAGTAGACGGGGTTGTCTACCGCACTTTATTCTTCACATTCGATTCTCATCCAAACGGCGGTGTACTAGACGGGGCTGCCTACCACACTTTGTTCTTCACCTCGCCTTTTCCAATCGGCGGCGCAGTAGACGGGGTTGTCTACCGCACTTTATTCTTTACAATCGATTCTTATCCAGACGGCGGCGCAGTAGACGGGGTTGTCTACCGCACTTTCTTCTTCACCTTCGACTCGTATCCAAACGGTGGTGTAGTACACGGGGCTGCCTACCACACTTTCTTTCATCGCACTTCACAAAAATTCGCAGTTGTTGTTTGTTGTTTTTTTATTTTTATGTTTGTCCCATTTGGGTACAAGTTTTTTTTTTGTATTAGCTTAACTTTCAAGTTTTCAATATGTACCCACGAGAGGTGAAGTAAGGTTTTTTTTTTTGTAATTTTTATGTTTATTTAACTTTACAGTTAATACACGTAAACAGCATAACAATTATATGTTTTTATTTTACACAGGATTGTGACGGTCCTGTCACGGTCGCCTTGTAATAACGGGATTTCAATAAAAAGATATAAACACGAAGACGTCCAGTTTGAGAGTGAATTTATTTAAAAATCAAACATTCTTAGTGTCTAGAATTGAGTGAGCAGCGAGCGAAGTAAATGCAACGTTAGCATATTCATGTACACAGATATATGCACTGAGACGGCTGGCTCGATGTGTTAGTGAGAGAGAGCCAGCCGGCACCGTGGGAATGCATAGTCACAATTTTTGGATGTCCGATATGCAGGCCGTTGATATGTTGAGATTAATAAGTGTGCATAAATGTGTATATTTGATGAAGTAAATAAGTAAATAATATATCAAGTACTTCGCTCGCTACAGAAGCCATCAGCGTATCTATCCGAGTAAAGGAGATACATGCGAACGCTGGATTTGAGTTATGCCAGTTTTTATCCAGTTCATCTGTTGTGGAGACAGCATTGGGTCCACCAGGACACGTGATGTGCGTCAAATGCGGTGAGTCTGAACAGAAAATTCTGGGAATGTATTGGCAGGGAGCCACGAATTACTTCAAGTTTGATGTATCATCGAACTCCAAGCAGCAGAGTGTGATGCGGTGGAGAACCTGTTGGTCAGACAGGCGCAACGAGAGCCATTTCCCGATGAGATGCGGGCGGCAGAGGATCGCAAGGCCGTCGCCAATGGAAGCGACATTCGAGGGCTGATGCCCTACATAGATGACCGTGGCATTCTACGAGCCTACGGTAGAGTTCATGCCGCGCTGTGCATTCCATACAGTGCGGAGAGGCCAATAATCCTGTCACTCCGACACAGTCTTACGGAGATGAATGTGTACTATTTTCACGACAAGATGAAGCATCAGAATGTGGATGCGACCATTGCTGATCCTACGGAAGGTGATCTCAGCGTGTAACGAGTGTAAGATACAACGGTACAACGGCCAACGGATGGCCGTTTAAGAACACTGGACTGGATTATTTTGGGCCATTGATAGTAACTGTGGCTCGACACAAGGAGAAGCGATGGATAGCCCTGTTCACGTGCTTGACGACCAGGGCGATACATCTGGAGTTAGCGCATGACCTGTTGACGGATTCCTGCATAATTGCGATTTGGAATTTCGTCTGCCGTAAAGGACCAGTGTACAAGCTGCGCAGTGATACCGGCAAGAACTTCGTGGGAGCCGACAGTGAAGCCTGACGATTTGGTGATGTGTTCGAGCCGGAAAGAATTCAAGGAGAGCTCTCTGGCAGAGGCATCGAGTGGGTTTTTAACTGCCCAATCAACCCATCTGAAGGAGGAGTATGGGAGCGGATGGTGCAGTGCGTCAGAGGGTCCTGCACTAAAAGAGGTGGCGCCACGGGATCACGTACTCGAGAGTTTCTTGATCGAGGCGGAGAACATAGTCAATTCGCGTCCGCTCACCCACTTGCCGGTAGATGGGGACTAGGAGACGCCTCTGAGACCGAATGATCTAGTCAGAGATGTAGCCAACTTGCCGGATTTTAGAATAAAACGGTCCGACGACCGGTCCGACGACGGATTTACAACGACAGTCAGCTGTGTAACCCTTTCACTAGCGGGGTGGAAATCGGCCGTTAAGAAGGCAACTCCGAGGGACAGGCGGAACAACAAAAATTTGATACCGCGAAAATTGTAGAAATCAAAATCGAAAAATAGGAGCAATGAAAGTTTAGAAAAAAACACAACAAACGTACTAAATTTTAGATCAAAGGATTAAATAAAATTTTATGAAAATTATCTCTTTTACCCTATACCGTTAACAGCGAAAGTAAGTTTCGTACTGTTATTACCCCAGTACTGGGGCTATACTAGTTTAAAAAGTATGTTGACATTTTGCAACGTTCCTCGAAGGCTTTGCAATTGACTCCAAATTGATGTAGGAAAAAGTTATAGCCAAAAGAACAGCATTTCCGATAATACCAGTCTCATTTCAATGACTCTTTTTTATAGCTGCTATGTCTATGTCCCCTTCTCCCCTTCTACTTTACTTTCTTGTTTGTCGAATAAATATGGAAATTAATCTAATTTTTCTACATCTAAAAAGAAATTTAATATTTTATGTTAACTTGTTAATTTTGTGGGTTTTAGACTGGAATGGTGGTTGATGGTTGTTTTTGTCTTGTTGTTGCAGCTACGTTTAATGTTAGCATATTCCATGGTTTTAATATCCCATTTACTTTAATATGTTTTTTTTACATATTTAATTCCCTTTAACAATTATACCATCAAAAGATGGTCACTATAGGGCTCCGCTGATTTAAGGCAGACTTTTGGCTTATTTGCCCATTTGCACTATGGACCGAGCCGATTTTTTGGCATAAAGTCGAAATTTTTATGTTAATGTTTTGTAATGTAAAATTCTTAAAGTTAATAAAACTTAAGAAAACAACTTTAAAAGCGACAGTAACGCTTTTTATGAGCTTTCAAAATTACACAATCGATCAGCTGCTTAGGACTTAGAAATTGGCGCCAGAATATTTTTTTTAGGGGAGTGTAGGGTAACAATAATTTTCATATTTTAGTCAGTTAATCACTGATAAACAACGTGGACGCGATATGGAGGCTGTTGAACCTTTCGAATAAAAAAATTGTTGCTGCCTTTCTCAAAAATTCTATGTTCCGGATCTGATTCAGAAGATTAGTATGTGGAAAATACTTTCCAGTTTAGCCAAATGGCTGACGTGCTAAAATGTATTATTTGCGTTGATAGGCCGCGGGACGTAGTTATGTATACACTTCAAAATATGCTTTGAGTGCTTCAAAAATCTGGAACAGCGTTCAAAAAACTCTCTATTGCTCTGCCCATACTGCAGACGGATAGTTGAAAATCATTTACAAGTATTTCAATAAATTGTTAAAAAAATTTTACCTGCGGCACATTTTTATCGGTTTACACATTTAACTGCTAGCACATCACTAGTTCCTACATTATTCTATAATGGTAGGTAGGTAGAAGTGGTGAGGTCCTCTCTGAGAGCCTCCAAGTAGAGCTGAGCTCCGTTTTGATCCACACCCTCGTAAATTGTTGTCTCCGCGTTCTCTTCAGTACCAGCCTGCGTCATTTAGAAAACCTAGGATTGCAGTTATCCTCTGCTTTCCTATTTCTCCCAATGATTCCAGCTGATACGCCCCGAAGTATCTCGCCCTGATATGGTTTAGTGCTGGGCAATGACACATCATGTGCTCAGGTGTCTCCTGTGTGTCTGTTTCTTTGCAGCTCCTGCAATTAGCATTGTACGGAAGCCCCATCTTCATGGCTTGCGTGCCAATGGCCCAATGGCCTGTGATGAGTGCCGTGATCCTTCTAATATCCCTTTTGCTTTTGGTTATTAGTTCTCGAGTTCTCTTGCTATTGATGGTTGGCCAGCAGAGCTTTGATCTCCTGAGACCCTGCTTTTCTGACCAACTTTTACTAGCTAGTGTTTCGTAGTGTTCGTGAATCCTTGCTTGGACTGTATTAAGGGATTCAGGTAGACTAGTTGTATAGGAGTCGTCTGCCGACCCCTTTCGTGCAAGTTCATCCGCCTTTTCGTTTCCTGGTATATCATTGTGCCCTGGCACCCATGTTATCTGTACATGGTTGTTTGTTGCTAGTATGTTGAGAGCCGACTTGCAATCGGCTACTAGTGTCGAGTTGGTTCTTGCTGCTGCGAGAGATTTGATAGCCGCTTGGCTATCCGAGTATATCCGTACCTTGGTATTCCTGAGGCATTGCTGAATCGAAAGCTTGGCTGCTTCTAAAATAGCAAGTACCTCAGCCTGAAAAACTGTCGCTGATTCTGGGAGGTGGAATTTCGATTCTATCCCCCAGCTTTCAGCGAAAATTCCAGCCCCTACACCACAGTCCATCTTGGAGCCTTCAGTGTAGAGTGATACCTCATCTTGTCCGGTTACTCTGTCATTCTCCCAGTCTTCCCTCGTTGGAAAGGTAGTCGTAAATCCGTTTCCAAATCTTATCTCCGCTGTCATATAATCCGTCTTGTTCTTTGCCAGATAGTTGTTGTCCTCTAAGATACGGCAGTGCCCTGTGTGGTAGCCTTTCCAGCAATTACTTGCCTTCAGTCTGGCCGCACTCTGCGCTGCCGTATCCTTTATGAAAAGTTCTATCGGCATTATATCCAGAATAGTGTTCAACGCGGCAGCCGGGCATGATCTTAATGCCCCTGTAGCTCCTGCGCAAGCTGATCTTTGTATTCTTGTCAGCTTGGCAATATTGTATGCTCTTGTCAGGGCTGGCCACCAGACTAGTGCCCGTATGTGAGAATTGGCCTTACCACTGCTGTGTAAAGCCATAATATTATCTTAGGGTGTATACCCCAGTTTTTGCCAAACATTTTCCTGCACGAGTAGAATGCTATGCTGGCCTTTCTTACTCGTTCCGTGATGTTCAGTTTCCACGAGAGCTTCGGGTCTAGTATCACTCCTAGATACTTAGCCTTATCCGATAGCTCGAGTTCGATTCCATCTATTTTTGGTTTGAGTATTCTATAATACTCATTATTATATTACTCAATGTTACTCGCATTTATAAGAATTTCAATAAAATGTTAAATAGGGCGCAGGCAAAAATGCATTATTATATTACTCTATGTTACTCACATTTACAAGAATTTCAATAAAATGTTAAATAGGGCGAAGACAAAAATTTGTTTAAATAAAGGTGCAAGCCGCATTATTGTTTAATGCGCGCGCTCAAGCTGAATTCGTATTCAGCTTTATTTACTTATATAAATAATAGCTAAATATATTTTCCCTGTGGGCGTTATGACAATTTCCTGTGTGTCATAAGGCCCTCAAAAAAAGTGACATAGCGCCTGCGGGCCCAATATATATAGTGAAAACATCACAAAGATATCTCCAGTGCACCTTTATGACCGCTATAACTCCGGTATAACTAAAAATTACGCCAAACCGTTTAATTGAAGTTCTTATTTTGTCGTTGTAAACAGAAAAAGATAACAAGTTCGATGGAAATCGGACCTTCGGATGAGGGGTGGCCCACTTAAGAGATTTTTACTCAACAAAATATTTTTAAGTTTGTTACTACTTCACCTAGCATGGGTTCACCCAGTGTCGGATCCAGGATTTGGTTTTTGGGGGTGGGTTCTTCAAAACAAATTTTTGTTGGACACTTTTTAAATATCAAATTTCTGTTCGCTTTTCTTACATTGCCCAGTGTATCCGCGCATAAGTTAACCCTTTTTCATTTATCAACCCAAAACTCCGTTCGGCAATAAAAAGTGAGAACAAAACTAGCTTAAAAGTTTCAGCACAACTTTTCCCCTTGAAGTATTAGGGGAGAGTAGGGTAATGTGACGAATAGGGTAATGTGACGAACTCGAATCTCATATATGACGTCATGACAAAAATTCCAAATAAATGTAGTCATCTCCCCTTATCGTGTCGACAATGTTTTTGCAGTAATATTAATAAGAAGTCCCGTAATTTGTTCGTGAGGTAATTTTCGCTAAAAATGTGGTGCGCAAACTAGCAAACCTATTCAATTTACTTGTGTTTCAGCAGTGCCAGAGCGAAGATGAGTGGAAAATAAAATCAGGTAAGTATATGCACGTATACATGAGATCTTTATCAACAGTTTTTGGTACTTTGCGTTTTTTTCTTTTGCGCCGTTTGAGAGTGACTCCGGTTTTGCTACAAGTCTACCGGTAGGGTAATGTGACGAACTTTTTGTAAGGTAAGGTGACGAACTTTTTTTTATTCAAGAATTTTAATTGTTATCGTTGCTTATGTGTAAAAAAAAATATAATAATACCAGATAACATTTACTGCTGCAGTGTTGTTGTTGTTTTGTATTGTTTTTAATAGTAACGTCAATTAAATTTAATTTAAAAAAAAATTTCACTTTGACCCATTTTTTTTTAGTCAGTTTGGGCATTATCTTATTAATTCTTTCTTTTCCGTATCGAAATAAACTTTTCCGTAATTTATATATAAAAAACATTTTGTATACCCTTGCAGAGGGTATTATAATTTTGGTCAGAAGTTTGTATCGCAGTGAAGGATCAATAGGGGAGTCAATATAGCCATGTCCGTCTGTTTGTCTGTATGTCTGTTTCAATACCGTTTGCGAGCTCAGTTTAAAAGCTAGCGACTTAAAACTTTCACAGTCGTCCTAAAACATGTGTACGCAGATCAAGTTTGAAAACCGACCCGATCGGACGTCTATATCCTATAGCTCCCATAGGAACAATCTGATATAGCTTTCAAAAAATGAAGATATTTCGCTCAGTGTAAGAGCTATTGACAAGAATCTTTCCAAATCGTATTTTTTTGTGCGTACCTTGATCAGGGTAAAAGCGCGTGTCGATCGGACGTCTATATCCTATAGCCTATATAGGGTGAAATCGGTCAAGATTTGACGTTTTTCAGGTTATTTCACGCAGAATATAAGCTATTGACATGAAATCGCATTCTTTTATGCATACCTTGATTATGGTAAAAGCGGGTGCCGATCGAACGTCTATATCCTATAGCTCCCATAGGAACAATAGGGTGAAAAATTTTAAAATTATTTCCTTTTTCAATTATAAAATATTTTCTTGCTTTGTTAATTCATGTTGCTTTTCTAGTCAAGTTTTCATTCGTGAAATCTTCGGCAAGCCGAAGTTAGCTTCCGTCCTCGTTTTTTTTGTAAAAAGGATGAATTACGCCAAACGCTGTGGGATTTGACTCCATTGAAATTTTGAATCCAAATTTTACAGAAATATGCTCAATAGATGTAAGCAACTTTCTGCTTTTACACTTTTAAAAAATATTGATTTTTGGGGAAGTTACATTAAAGAACAAATCGTTCGTCACATTACCCTACAACTTTTGAAAATGCAAAAAAAGAAGTGTTCACGCCGAACGCTGTGGGATTTGGCTGCGTTGGAATTTGGACTCCAAATTTTACAGAAATATGCTCAGTAGATGTAAGCAACTTTCTGCGTTTACACTTTTGAAAAATATTGATTTTTAGAAAAGTTACATTAAAAAAACGGAATCGTTCGTCACATTACCCTACTCTCCCCTACATTTTGCAGTTTTTTTCTGCGTATTTGTAAAATAAGATTATTTTAATAAAATAAAACTCACTACCTTAAAGTTTAGATATTATACGGTTTTATGTTTTGTATGGTCCAATAAATATGCAATCCTAACATATAATTTTAGCCGAATTGAAATTTTTTTGTAAACGTATAATTTAAGATTATTCATAAAAATTTAAGATGATTATAAGAAAGCATGATTCGAAATCTTTATGGCTTAATATAAAAAGCATATTTATAATTTTAATTTAATTTTGTGAGATTAATTTTTTAAACAGAACACATTTGTTCTGAAGGCAGTGTTGACAAAGTTTTTTTTAAACAAATGTTTAATGGAGAGTGTTATGTGAAACTCAATTCACTTTCACCCATGATAAACTAAGTTTTTAGTTGAACATTTGTTTCAGGTATTCCTCAAACTTGTGAATTTTTAAATTCACACTTTCGACAAAAGAGTCCGGATGCTTAACTGCATCAACTTTGATTAAATGGATACATAGATCATAGTAATTGTATTTTTCTTTGGCTTTTAAATCTGTGAAATAGTATTGTTGGTGTATGGTGCGGCTACATCGGTATAAAATTGCATTGCAAAAAGTGAAAATAGGTACACTGAAAAAAAAATTCAAGTCAAACGGGATTGAATCAATGCGAAACGGGATTGAAAACAGGGTAAGCCCGAATATGCTTAAATTGATCCAAAAAAGATTGAAGTAATCCTGTAGTTTTGCAAGCCAAAATAGATTGAATTTATCGTTATTGAGTAGGCCGGGATTAATTCAACCCCGAAAATCGAGCTCGATTCTATCCCAAACGTACTAAGTTTAATCCCGAACGGGATAGTTTCAATCCCGAAAAACGGGATAATTTTTATCCCAAACGCACTACATTTAATCCCGTCCGGGATAGTTTCAATCCCGAAAAACGAGATCATGTTTATCCCAAACGTACTTGAATTGAGTCCGGCCGAGATTATTTAAATTCCAATACCCAGGCTTTAATATTATTTATTCATTATATTATCATTACAATAAAATTCTTTTATCGCTATTTCACGTTCCATTAAAAATTTTGCAAATTTGAATCCATTTTTTATAGTTAGAGAAAAAGGCGGATTTCTACGAGATGTTATTATATTCATGTATGCTTTGGCCTCCCTATGCTTTCCCTCAAATCTCATGCTCCAAATGTATTTCAATGGACCACATTTTTTTATCGCACTAGCATAGTGAACGAGGAAATGGTGTTTTGGTTTCAATGCGCCGAATAGTTTTATATACATTGTATGATGACTTTTAACTAGTAAATTTAGGCTTTCCAGATCCCTTTCTAAATATGAAGATTTTAGGAGGAAATCGACTATATCCAACAATATTAAAAAAAGTTGCCAGTATTTATTGTCCAATGGGATTAAATCACCAATCAATAATGGCAAAAAATATACAAAAGAAATAGTTTCACTGGCAGTCATTTTTAAATTGAAAGATTTTAGTCGTACTAAATCCAATGAAACAGAAATGTTGCCAAACTCTAAATCTCCATAAGAAAACATTTCTTTTCTATTGTTGATTGTGTCTAAAGAAATTGTCTTTTCATTAATTAATGAAATCAATATGTTGCAAACGTCATAAGAACATACGCCTTCAAATATATCATGCATTATGTCGAACGAAATGGTTTCCATGACATTAAAATGGCGTAACTCATTGAAAATACATTCGTTCCTTATGCCAGAGGTTCTGAAATCATCTAAACGCAAATCTGCAGCATAATTCACTTTATTTCTTAAACTTTCAGAAATTTCTTTTAAATCAAATCTCATTTCCTCTTTTTTTCGTCTGCAAGCGCGGCAATATCGATTGGCATTGAATGATTGAACAAATCCTAAAATGCTATTCACTGCCAAATTGTCACCCACTACTAAAACCAAAACAAAATGAACTTTTTGAATATTATTATCGGAATTAATATATATGCCTTCTTCTAATTTTTTGAGATCTTCAATAAGATGAAAAAATGAGCGTTCATTACCAGTTTGCTTTAAACTAGAGGAAGATATATATGCAGATGGGAAAATAAAGTCAAGTTTTGACAATAAAAAATTTGGCATTAATGGAAAACTGATGTACCCGCCACAAACTGAGAAAACGTGACTACCGAGAGGATTGTTAATTTGAAAATCGTCGAAATATAAAATATAAGGAATTACAAGGCTAGATTTAAATGATAAATTTATATTTCGAAAAATATTTCCACTGGCTATGTTTAATATCTTATTATCATTCAAACTTCTTTTAATATTTTTAAGGGTTAAATCTAAAATTTTTGGAATTTCGAAAATGGATTTAAACATAAAAGAAAGAGGCATTACATAAATATTATTTGATTTCGGTTCCAAAGTAGGATTTCCCCTATGAATCACTTCTGAAATTCTTTCATCAATTTGAATCACCTTAGGATCTTCGTACAAATTATATTCTTTTAACGTTTTTATCATTTTATACTCTGTACAAATTTCATCAAAGGGACTTTCGCAAAAATTTAAAATGGATTTTAAGTTACTATTAAAATGATTTTCATCTAGAATAATTTTAATGGAATTCCCTATAGATTTTGTAAGCGAAGAAACCATATTCTGCAAACTTACAACTAGATTTCTAGGAATAAAGTTTTGGCTGTACAAAGACAAAGACAGCTTAAGAGCCTGCTTTTTTAAGTCTCTGATATTGAAAATATCTTCTTCTTGATTTTCATTAAAAAGGCTTGACTCGTCCATTGGCTCTGACGCTATGGTAGATCTATTGGAAGAACATGGATCATCGCTACTACATAATTTATGGGTTGATTCGTGAAATGGCTCGCTGGCATAATGACATTTTATGTACTTTTTCTAAGTGTTGCCTGAAGTTTACATAATTTGTAAATATTTGATTACATTTTGATTGGACACAAGTAATTTTTAAGTTTTTTTTCGAAAGTAAGTGTGTAGATTTCATGTGTAAAATCAATAAATGTGGACTAGCAAATGATTTCCTACAGCGAAAACAGATATACATTTTGATTTTATAAAATATTATTTAACGCGTCTATTAATGAAGCTACGTTGGAAGATTTAGTATCAAATTTTGTGTTAATTCCAAAAAAATAGTGTTGGCCCAGTTGGCTCACAAGCCTTCGGATATTCTAATGCTAAAACTTGAAAAATTTTGAAACATGTGTCCAAACTTTCAATGCACGTAGCGCATTAACAAAAATGTTCGCTATTTTTTTGATTTTTAACGCGCTAGGTGCACTTCTTCGCAAGAGTCATTTGTCAATTTAGTTCCTTGGGTTCATAGCTACATAATCACTGAAGACTTGATAGTGAAATTGTAATCGGTTCACAAGATATGGCTGTTACAAAAAAAAATTTTGTATGTAAAACTTTAACTCGCTATAATAGGTAAACGCGAGCTAAGCCAGGGTAACCCAAATGGGTTTTAGCTTATTTCGATGAGTACTTTCCGCCCATGAAATCAGAATTGCGGTTACATTTTTCATGTTGCACTGTGGAAGCCATAATTTAATCTTTTCAGGATGACATTTACCTTTTCAGACTTAAAATAAAAATTTCAATCCTGATTCGGATAAAAAAGTTTTAATACAATCTTCTTAGGATAACATAAATTTCTCGGGCTTAGTGTAATCCCAAAAATATTAAATTAAGCCTTTTTTTATCCGAAACGGGATTGAAATTTTTGATCTCGGAATAAATTAAAATCAAGAATAAAAAATTTGAATTTAGCACGCCGTTTTTTTTTGAGTGTATTTTTAATCTAAAAAACAAGAACTAGGTGAGTGATAAAATAAATGCTGCCGTTAAATAATCTATATTTCAGCGTTACAGATGTTAGTACCGCAGTTATTTTCGCCATTAATAAATATAAGCGTCCAGATGCTATCTTCAACACAAGTTCTGCATTTCAGTTTCACTTGAAATGTTTTTAATCTTCACCAGTGGTAAATGGTGTGCGGTGTTCATTAAATGGTTGTTTGAATAGTACTAATTTAGTTGTTTAACATAACCAAAATATTACATTTATTTCAGCCAGGCCGATTGAGATTTCTTGGGACCAGAACTGTTTCGCCTGTTTTTGTTATAGATACCCGACATAAAACAGCTGATCAGAGGGTAAATGATCGGCCATGGCATAATTTCTGGAGAGATCCCTTAATTTTGTACGGCGATGTAATAATGTAATATTTACAGACCTGCATTCGGCAAAGCCAAAACCGAGAATGCTTCAGACAATAACAATTTTTAATTCCAATGCTTCTTCTGTAAATATTATTAATAAATATACGTATAAATATTACATGAAAATATGTATTTTTTGTAGGAAATCAGATACTTCAAAGCAGTGGAAAACCAAAACTGGGAGGGATTGGAAAAGCAGACATTGCAGGTAGAGGAAAACCATAACTGAGTATGTGTGGAAAACCTAATTTGCGGGAAGGCGAAAACCAATGGTTTTTGCCCTGCATTCTACTGCCAGAGATCCACATAGAAACCTCATTTACCCCTTACTTTTTGTGTCACCCCCGTGTTTTTTGAAACCAAAGATGGAAGAAATGTAAGGTGTGAATGAGGTTTTGTCCCTTCCGCTTGTATGAAGAAACCAAATGAAAATTACATATTTTCCAGTGGTTTTTTCCCGGTGGTAATGGTGTAAATACACATACACACACATGGATATACATATCGTGCGAGAGACACCATGGTGTAATCACTGCAGTGATTATCAAAGAGCGCGGACGTGTTTTCAAGTTGCTCTTATTGTGCATCGGTATCCCAGCTGCAAGAAAGGAAAACTGCTGCACCTCGCCAAGCTTGGTACTCACGCAACCAACACAGGGTGAGATCCTCCAATCTACAGCCGCCGTGATCCGAAAAGTCGCCCGTTAGCATCTCTCTGCTGGTCAGGGGAGGCAGGGCCGGGAAGTAATCCAAATCCCGCGCTTTCCGCTTTTTCTGCAACTGTTTTTGTTTTTCCAAATTTCCACTGTTTTTCTCCCACGCTTTCCCAAGTTCCGCAAACGATCACAGCTGATCAGTGTTGCGAAACCCCAGGCAGAGCCCAGCTCTGCTGGTTTTTTTGGTTTTTCCTTCTTTCTATTGTTTTTCTCCCACGCTTTCCCAAGTTCCGCAACCGATCGCAGCTGATCAGTGTTGCGAAACCCCAGGCAGAGCCCAGCTGATCAAGGCTAGCGCTGCCACCCCGCCCACTTGCGGTCAGTGCTGCCAATCAGCCAGTGCTGCCATTTGGCCAGGGTTGCCACCTCGGAGATACCTATAGAGGCACTGCTTGGTGTTGCAGCCAAGAGCTTCTGTCAGCGCCGGCACTGCTTTAAAAGATCGCACGCCAAGGCGAATTCGGTTCGAATTTACGACGGTAGAACAAATAGAGGTAAAGACAAAGGATCGTATTGTCACCCAACCCCACCGCTAGGCGGCCTCTTCAAAAAACGGTGCTCTGGGGACCGGATAGGGGCGGTAAAACCCCAATCGAGCGCCGGAAGGAAATTCTCAGCCACCGAGGGAGTCTCTACCAAAAATATTCACCGAACAGCAGTTGACGGCACAGGCGATCGTTAAGAGGCCTACCGATGGACGCCTCGGCGGAAGTTCACGGGGTTCGACAAACGGCCCAAAGTCGGTCGAACGCCCCCACCGCCGCCGGTCATGGCTGGGGAAATGTTCCCCTTTGAGCGGACCGGAGAAAGTGAGACGCCAAAAAGGGGCAGACAGACCATGAGCCCTGCAAGCCCAGAGAAGCAGGCCAAGAGGACCAAGCGCCAAAAACCCTAAAGGAAGCTGGTGAAGGATTTGGAAAGTCTCATAGACCGACTAATCGCGGTATGCATCGAGAAGAAGCCGGCGGTGCGCCACATAAACCAGAGTATGAAGGATACTCTGATGAGCATCAAGGAGATCCAGCTAGAGCTCACCGAGCAAATGGAGGAATCGGAGGTGGTAAAAAGGCGCACAGCGACGCAGACAACGACAGGCCTAGCTTCTTACAGCCAAGTGGCTAGAGAGGCAAACACCCGCGGGCCAGAGCCAGGAAAGTCCCTCCCGGCGTGGAAGAAGGTTCGGACAATGACGTCGCATCAGACGGCGCAGAAGAAAAAGAACGATAAGCCGAGCAAGAGGCTCGCCCTGACGCCCTTAAGGGAACTGAAGGCCGCTCCTACAGCGAAATCCTTAACTTGGTAACGAGGAGAGAGGACAACAAGCTGGAAGACGTGCGAAAAAACGTTCGCCGTATCAAACGCACAGCAAAGGGAGACTTCCTCCTGGAACTGGATGGTGCGTCAAAGGACGACACCCAGTCCATCAACGTAAGCCTAGGCAACGTCCTCGGCGATCGTGCCTGCGTCCGGACAGTAGTGGAAGAGGCCCACGTTGAAATCCGCGACCTAGACGAGCTGACCACCAAGGAGGAGGTAGCAGCAGCCGTTCACGCGCTAACGGGTCACCAAGTAGATGCCCTGCTTACGCGGGCACAAAAATGGCGGTGCTCTCAATTGCGCTGCAAATAGCCGCAAAACTCCTCTCAGAAGGGAGGGTAAAGGTGGGCTGGTCGAATTGCCGGGTCCGAGAAAGGGCATCCGAACGGCGGTGCTAGAAGTGCCTTGAATTTGGGCATATTGCTCTCCGTTGCAAGAGCGGAGTAGACCGCAGCGACTGCTGCCTGAAGTGCGGGCAACCCGAACCAAACTGCTCGCAGGAACCAAAATGCTTTCTATGTGATCGAGCAAAGAAGGGCAGCAGGAGATGCCCTATGAGCAAAAAATCGTCGGAGAAGTAAAAATCATTCAGATCAACATAAACCACTGCGAAGCCGCGCATGACCTGCTTAGCCAGACCGTGCGCGAAATCCAAGCGGACGTAGCGCTAATCAGTGAGCCGTATAAAAAGACCCCCGGGCCAAACTACATATTGGATGCGATATTGACGATCGGCTTATCCCGAACCCAACAAGTGCGCGTCGGATCCTACTTCATCCGGGCTATGGTGAACAAGCTTTTCATATATAGCTGCTACCTGCCACCACGCCTCACCCTCGCGGAATTCACTTCAGTTCTGGACGAATTGGTGGATGATGTACGGGGAAAAAGGAATGTGGTCATCGCTGGGGACTTCAATGCGTGGGGCGAGGAGTAGGGATCGGCCTACACGAACGCGAGAGGGAAAACCCTGCTCGAAACCATCGCGTCACTCGATGTAGCCCTACTAAACACAGGATCGGAACACACTTTCAGAAGAGGCGGAGCCGGGTCAGTCGTAGACCTCACCTTCTGCAGCAGCTCGCTTTTTCAACAAGCCCGATGGCGCCTTGGAGAAGTCTACTCTGCGAGCGACCATAAGGCCATAATCAACCGGCGGCAGCAGCCCCAGCACACAGCTTCTTCAATCCAAAGACGCTCCACAGCGCGAACAGGTAGCACTAGCAGCTACACCGCCGAGTATCGTCCAGCCGGATGAAATACGGAAGCTAGCCAGGGACTTGCCTCTAGGAAAGGCTCCAGGTCCGGACGGCATCCCGGACAGCGCAGTAAAACTGGCTAAGCTCGCTGACGCCATCAACCATTGCCTCACGGAAAATACCTTCCCGAAGCGGTGGAAGATTCAGAAGCTGGTCCTGCTCCCCAAGCCGAACAAGCCACCAGAGAACCCGTCGTCGTACAGGCCAATATGCCTGATCGACCAAGGCACTAGAACGGTGCATCAGCAACAGACTGCAAGAAGCCATCTCCGCAGCCGTGGACCTGTCACCCATGCAGTTCGGCTTTAGGAAGGCGAGATCAACGGTGGATGCAATCTTGACAGTGAAGGACATCGCTTCGAAGGCAATAGAAGGCACAAGATGGCGGGGAGGCAATAAGAAGTACTGCCTAGTCATGTCCCTGGACGTCAGAAATGCCTTCAATTCGGCGCGTTGGGGTGCTACACTGGAAGCAATCCGGCAGCTAGGCGTACCAGAGCCCCTAGTAGGCATCGTACAGTCCTACTTCAGCGACCGCACCCTACTCTACGACACGGATAAAGGGACAATGGAGCACCAGATCACCTGTGGAGTACCTCAAGGATCCGTCCTTGTACCTGCCCACGGTTTGAGCGTGAAAGGGAAGAATTTCTAGGCGAGACCAGGGACCCTGTTGCCCTGGGAGACCGCATGATCTCGGATGAAGAGTTCTGGGCCCAGATGAGCAACGTTGCCGCGGTAGTCATGAAGTCCCTACGGAAAATAGAGAGAGCGCGAGACGAAGTTCGACGAGGGAAGTTAAGCAACGCGGTAGTCCCGCAGGGATATCAGGAACCAAATTCTTCTTCTATATTCTCTTCCTTACTATACTTCCCATGTAAAAACTCTGTACACACCACTCCCACATCTCTATAAACCCATTCCCCATAATAAACAGACTGATTAAAAAAAAAAAACTTTGTGCGAGCGCATGGTGCAACCAAAGAGTGTAAGTACATAATTTCGTGTGGTTATACACTTACACATCCGAAAAATCAAACACGGACAACGCACACTAGGAATGTGTAAGGTGGTCTCAACGCAAGAGCTGCTCTCTTTTAAAACGTCATTTGTGCCAGTCTCTATCTAGCTATCTCATTCTATCGCTTAAGAGAGACAGACTGGTAAACATATTTAACGTTCACTTCAAAAACAAAAAAAAACATATTTCGTGCGAGTGTGTGTACACTGTACACAGCAGAGCGAATCATTGTTTTGGTTTTGTTTTTTACAAATTCAAAGTTTGTCAATAACTCAACATTTGAAAACTAATAAATAGTTTTCTGATCGGGTTTCTGCGTTTTAAAAATAAAAAGCAATTTTAAGGAAAATTTTGACTGTAAAATTCAGCTTAATGGGATTTCTGTAAGTCTACCGATATTTTAAAATTTAACGTTTACCTAAAAAAAGGCTCAAAAGAAAATCGATAATCGATTTTTAAACCGCGCATTTTAAATGTGTTATGACTGTGGTATTTTTATTTTTCCCCTTGCACGGTCACACTTAAAGTGCGACAGCAGGACATACATACATACATTTACAACTTAAAGCAAAGTGCGTTATGGGGCACTTTTGGGTCGTTTATTGTTTTAATTTTTTTAATTTCAGAAAAAATCGCGCGATATATTTTATTAGCGCAATTTTGTTTTATCAAGGTGCCACGCCCCCTATAACGCCCGCAAACTGCAGTAGCGCCCACAGTTTTGTGTATAAATTATACCAATTCCGTGCCGCCGTTGTTCAACACTACTGCTGGTGTTGGAAAGAAATGGCAGCTTTAAAATTGCGCCGAATTCAAATGGATTAACTGGTCACTCTAATTCACAATATTTTAATGCAAAATCCAAATTATTTGAAATGGTCGCGAGAAAAAAAACATATAGGAAGGCATATTTATGGTAACGTTTTTAAGCTTATTTATTCAATAGTCGAGGCACTCGACTATAGCGTTCTCTTTTGTTAATATTGTTAGCTTCAGACAATGATATATCTCGCAAGCCTTCAATAAAGTCATGTTGGGCTAGTGGAAGTAAGACATTTGATTGTTTATCTGTTGACCACGATGTTCCCGGGATATTAAAATCTCCTTGAACTAAAAGTTGCTCTCTATCGGTCACTGACTGTATAGCAAATATATGATTTAAGTAGTCAGGAAATTCAGATGCAGGCGGAATGTACGAGCAGGTTATATATATAAAACTACCAGGAAACGACAGCCTTACACATATGAATTCTATATTATATAATTCCTCAAATGTTACTACTTCTGACGTGAGAGTTAAGTCCACGACATTTAAAACTCCACCGCCACGCCTGGATAGACGGTCATGCCTATAGGTACTATGCAGTTCCATTCATCATTTTTTTAGCAGTGAATCACTGAGCGCTCAATCACTAGTTAATTTGTATGAAAAATAGCGATGATTTTAACATGGGCATGTCCTAGGGGTTCATCACTGCCAGAAACTGGCGCTTATTCATTACCTGTTCATCACCATTTTTCATCGTCTAATTCATCACCAAATTTATCACCCAAAATCATCACCTATTCACTGCCCATTTCATCACCTGTTCACCGCCCATTTTCATTTAAAATATTTTGCATTTCAACGCCTTTATCATTAGGTTTATTTCTCTTCAATTAATTTTACTACATAATTTTGTATACATTATTTTCATACTTTTACATTAAATTAATAGATTTTTACAAACTACGGTGAGTTGTAGGGGTCTTCGGCACGTTCTTAGCTTCCGGAGTCTTGGTGAGCTGCCTTTTCGCGCTGGAGATTTTTCAGTCATCTCCGCATCCTCTCCGGAGCCTCTGTAGGCTCCACCTGAGCAATGAGATTTGAATTTGGAAAAGATATATTTTTATAATATTATATAACGAGACAAGAACGATAAAAACTTACTTAGCAGTGCAAGAATAACATTCTTCTGGGCTGTAGGACAAAATTGTTTATGCACCTTGTACCATCAGCTTGACCTAAAAATATTAAACAATAAAACATACATATGTACATTAGGGCGGTCCACATTTGTATGGAAATTTTTAAGGTCCTACTCTCACCCGCCTATACGGTGCGCGTTGAGGTATTGAAGGTATACCAAAAGAAATTTTTAGAAAAAATCGCGTTTTAGGGTCGCACTGTTGCCTTCGATCAAAAAGTTTTTTTAATCAAGGTGGCAAAGGTTTCAAAAATTCATTTGATGTTTTGCTCTCTCTTTTCTTACCAATTATTCCAACGAAACTCATAATTTGACAAGATTAGAAATGGGAGATCGAATTTTTTCGACCAAATTCGAACTGTTTTACGTGTCGTATGTGTAATATTTAAGAAAACTTTGAGGACGTTTCGCAAGGTCTAAGTCCCACCAAAAAATTTTTTAGTTTTCACATACATTTTTTGCTTACTTTAATCTACCATGTGAAGGGGTGAGAATGGGATTTAATTTTTTGGACCGCCCTAATGTACATATTCTAAAAATGAGAAGCTATAATAATTTAGACAAGAAAATTACTTACCTAAAAATGTATTCATGATTAATAGCACTTTTGTTTAAACTCGAAAAAACTTATCACAGTTAAAACGCAACTGAAAACCGCGGAGAAAAGGCGCCTGCCTTTGAAAAATAGAAAAAGAATACTGAGCGAGAAAAACAACATCTGCAATCTCAATCTCTCTTGTTGTGCTCTTCCTTTTGTCACGATCGCCCTTGCCTAATTTATGTCCACCCTTGCGCAGGCAGAGCGAGAGAGGCGAAGTTCGACATTTTGTTTCGTTTTTTATGATTTTATGAAAGAGAAAGTTGGAAGAGCGTCGACTCTGGCGCCGTTTCTGTCGGCTCCGTCGCACAGTGGCCGATTTGGGTTAACTAGCTTAAGAAATGGAATTTCATAAAAAATAACGATAATTTTACAAAGTTTGAAATTTTTATGGAATTTCAACCCAAAAAGGAATACAAATTCGCACTTTTAATTTTAAAAAATTTGTTGTTTTTAAATTAAAAATTTTATTTTAGTTTTTTTAATTGAATATTTATTTTGATTTTAAAGATGTTATATAAATTAATAAACCTATTTCAATTTTCCGATTTTAAATCGGAAATTTCTTGTTGTACATTGTAGTCTAAAAGTAAATTTTTACCTTCAATATCAAAAGAAACTTGTTTGCTCGAGTTATTGGCCGAACTTTTGCATAAACTTGTTATTACTGGATCCGACGATACTAACAATAAGTGGAAAAGATCCTCCATTGTGTTAGACCGCGAGTTTTTGCGCGTATGGTTCAAGCGAAAATTTCTTAATTCTTTGTTCCGGGCTTCCAAGGCTTCTTCTGACAACATCCCGATTGGAAGTGGTACAGTTTTAATAATATCCGCTCCGTGAATCAAAACTTGTGCACTGAGGATGGCATGTAAAACTACGGAATGGGTGGAATCCAATCTACTGTCTTCACTCAGAAGAGCCAAATGTTCGGATAACCAACCCGCGTTCTTGTTCTCAAAACGCTTTATATCCCTATTACATTTTCTCTACCTTTTATATAGAACTAGCTAACCCGGAGCGACTTCGTTCGCTTAAAATTAGTTTGGAGTACGGTTGTCAGGACTTTCTTATTGGCACGTTTTTTGGAAAACCTTTGTGTAAACAACCTTTAAAAAGATCCTTCAGGTGCGAGAATCAGAAGGCTTGTGGCAGAGCTATATACTCGTAATAAATGAATGTGATCTAAGTAAAAGTAGTGCATTTTTATACTTTCTATCAGTTACAATGTTATGAATGCAATTTTAATTTGCGCACAAATATATATACGTGTTTGTAAATTGGAATTTGTTGTTTTCAAATTTTTTGTTTTGAATGAAACGAAAGCATTTGTACATACAAATGTAGCGAAGTAAGTTATTATTTTCCGATTCCACATTTGATTGATAATTATTATTATTAATTTTAAACTCGTCAAAATTTGAATTGGCTGAAAGGAAATGAATAATTATACCCGTTACTCGTAGAGTAAAAGGGTATATTGTATTCGTGCAAAAGTATGTAACAGCTAGAAGGAAGCATTTCCGACCCTATAAAGTATATATATTCTTGATCAGGGTCACTAGCCGAGTCGATATAGCCATGTCCGTCTGTTCGTCTGTCTGTCTGTCTGTATGAACGCTGAGATCTCGGAAACTATAAAAGCTAGAGGATTGGTATTTGGCTTGAAGATTCTTGGAGTTCCTACGCAGCGCAAGTTTGTTTCCAGAAGGTGCCACGCCCCCTCTAACGCCCACAATAACTTATATACGATTTTAAAAATTTAAATATTTCGGAAAAGTAAAAATGCAGTTTTGTTGTGCTTATCAATACCTATCGAAATGTAGAAGCAATTTTTTAAATCGGTCCATTCGTTAAAAAGTTATAGCTGATCAAAGTTCATTTCTCCATCTCCCTCGCACTCCCTTTGGCCGAGTGACGGGTATTAGATAGTCGGGACACCAACCCGACTATAGCGTTCTCTCTTGTTTTACTTGTATTTAAGCACATTATCGACTTTCAAGTAGAAACATAAACACACATTGTGTGATGTATTGTATTGTACATGTATTGTACAAATCAAAACATATCCAAATATGCATATATACATTTGTAGTAATTTTATATCTTCTTCCTTGGTGGAAATTAAATAAGGCTCTTACTTCTGCTACAAAATGAAAAATACTTTTTGAAAAATAAAACCTAAGCCGATCAAACTGACTACTGATCAAAAATCATATTGATCGGAGCAGAGCAGCAGTATAAGTTTTTAAAATCCAAAACAAATTTTAACTTAAATAGCCCTTTTCCACGCAGCACTACCCCTCCCCCTCATCATTTTTTTTTGGCTGTTGCACTCTCGGCGGTCGCTCTCTTGGCATCCGCTCTCTGGGTTTTCTCTCTCTCGGCAGGCTCCCACAAAATGCAACGCAATAACTTACAAAATCTAAATAAATTCATTAAAAATACTTATCTAAATAAACTCATTAAAAATAGTTAAAAAAAGTTAAAAACTTGAAAAATTAAACTTAAGCATTTGGGCCATAGAATATGATCCAAAAATCATCTTGATCGGAGCAGCGGTTTAGATTTTTAAAATCGAAAAGTTAATTTTAAATGTAGCCCCCAAAATATGGGGGATATCGAAATTTCTTTTAGATTTCCAAATAGGCCTTTTCAAAACCTAAAATTCTGCAAACTCCAAATTTCGAAACTCCAACCACTTCAGAAGTTAAGCATTAATTAATCTAATTTTTTTTGCTCAAAATATGGATGTTGGAGCTGCTTTGGGCCTCTGGGGGGACATATCGGACCTTAGTGGGCGCCAACGCCCCCAATGGAATACTGTGAAAAAATTTGGCTGCTCTACCTCTTACGGTTTGAGCTGTGTTCGTATCCCCTTAAAAATCGGTCTTTCATTTTATAATCTTTTAGAGATTTTACAAAAAAGTTGTAACGGTGCAATGTATAAAGTTCAAATCCGTTTCATAACATTTAGATTTGTCTAAAAAATTCTTAAAAATATGCTCAACTAGTGCAGTATTCTCCTCCGTGGCGTCTGTTTCCCCATGCCATACTGCAAAAAGTGCTTGTTTGCAGACCGACATGATTGCTGAAAATATCCCAAACTTAAGGAGGGGCACGTAAGGGCAGCTCATCTTGAATAATTTACACACTGGACGAACCATAGTTTACCACAGATATTCACTTTTTGCGGGCCGGGACGGGCTTCACAAAGTTTTAGTCTACATAAGCTGAAGTTTTCTTTCAAAAAGCGGGTTACAAACATTGATTTGAACTAAAACTACGAATACAACATCTACTCACAGGGCACAAAACATTCATTTTATTTTACTACATACCTTGAACTTTAGGAAAATGGGGAACTTGCTTCAAAACAGGTGAAATCCAACAAACTGTCGCAAATATAGAAATAAGTGCATCAATCAAGCTATACGCTTTGAGAAGTTTAGTGCTACCAAATGTTACCTTTGAGGGCTAACAGCTGATCTAGTTTATCGAATTTTTCAGTGTTAGTATTTTTTGAAGTAAAACTTCTTTAGGCGCGTTATGCATTTTCGGGGACGGAGTAATACCAATTTATGACCGTCACGAAAATCTTCTTCTTCTCTCTATCACCGCTGTCGAACGTTCTCTTTGTCCTCTTCTTTCCTCTCTTCGCCCTGAGCGCGCTCGTCAGCTCTGCTGAGAACGTTAAATATGTTTACCTCTCTGTCTCTCTTAAGCGATAGAATGAGATAGCTAGATAGAGACTGGCACAAATGACGTCCTCAAAAGAGAGCAGATCTTGCGTTGAGACCACCTTACACATATAGTTGCACCGTGCGTTGAGGCAGAACGAGAGAGGCGAAGTTCGACATTTTGTTTCGTTTTTTATGATTTTATGAAAGAGAAAGTTGGAAGAGCGTCGACTCTGGCGCCGTTTCTGTCGGCTCCGTCGCACAGTGTCCGATTTGGCTTAACTAGCTTAAGAAATGGAATTTCATAAAAAATAACGATAATTTTACAAAGTTTGAAATTTTTATGGAATTTCAACCCAAAAAGGAATACAAATTCGCACTTTTAATTTTAAAAAATTTGTTGTTTTTAAATTAAAAATTTTATTTTAGTTTTTTTTAATTGAATATTTATTTTGATTTTAAAGATGTTATATAAATTAATAAACCTATTTCAATTTTCCGATTTTAAATCGGAAATTTCTTGTTGTACATTGTAGTCTAAAAGTAAATTTTTACCTTCAATATCAAAAGAAACTTGTTTGCTCGAGTTATTGGCCGAACTTTTGCATAAACTTGTTATTACTGGATCCGACGATACTAACAATAAGTGGAAAAGATCCTCCATTGTGATAGACCGCGAGTTTTTGCGCGTATGGTTCAAGCGAAAATTTCTTAAATCTTTGTTCCGGGCTTCCAAGGCTTCTTCTGACAACATCCCGATTGGAAGTGGTACAGTTTTAATAATATCCGCTCCGTGAATCAAAACTTGTGCACTGAGGATGGCATGTAAAACTACGGAATGGGTGGAATCCAATCTACTGTCTTCACTCAGAAGAGCCAAATGTTCGGATAACCAACCCGCGTTCTTGTTCTCAAAACGCTTTATATCCCTATTACATTTTCTCTACCTTTTATATAGAACTAGCTAACCCGGAGCGACTTCGTTCGCTTAAAATTAGTTTGGAGTACGGTTGTCAGGACTTTCTTATTGGCACGTTTTTTGGAAAACCTTTGTGTAAACAACCTTTAAAAAGATCCTTCAGGTGCGAGAATCAGAAGGCTTGTGGCAGAGCTATATACTCGTAATAAATGAATGTGATCTAAGTAAAAGTAGTGCATTTTTATACTTTCTATCAGTTACAATGTTATGAAGGCAATTTTAATTTGCGCACAAATATATATACGTGTTTGTAAATTGGAATTTGTTGTTTTCAAATTTTTTGTTTTGAATGAAACGAAAGCATTTGTACATACAAATGTAGCGAAGTAAGTTATTATTTTCCGATTCCACATTTGATTGATAATTATTATTATTAATTTTAAACTCGTCAAAATTTGAATTGGCTGAAAGGAAATGAATAATTATACCCGTTACTCGTAGAGTAAAAGGGTATATTGTATTCGTGCAAAAGTATGTAACAGCTAGAAGGAAGCATTTCCGACCCTATAAAGTATATATATTCTTGATCAGGGTCACTAGCCGAGTCGATATAGCCATGTCCGTCTGTCCGTCTGTCTGTCTGTCTGTATGAACGCTGAGATCTCGGAAACTATAAAAGCTAGAGGATTGGTATTTGGCTTGAAGATTCTTGGAGTTCCTACGCAGCGCAAGTTTGTTTCCAGAAGGTGCCACGCCCCCTCTAACGCCCACAATAACTTATATACGATTTTAAAAATTTAAATATTTCGGAAAAGAAAAAATGCAGTTTTGTTGTGCTTATCAATACCTATCGAAATGAAGAAGCAATTTTTTAAATCGGTCCATTCGTTAAAAAGTTATAGCTGATCAAAGTTTATATCTCCATCTCCCTCGCACTCCCTTTGGCCGAGTGACGGGTATTAGATAGTCGGGACACCAACCCGACTATAGCGTTCTCTCTTGTTTTACTTGTATTTAAGCACATTATCGACTTTCAAGTAGAAACATAAACACACATTGTGTGATGTATTGTATTGTACATGTATTGTACAAATCAAAACATATCCAAATATGCATATATACATTTGTAGTAATTTTATATCTTCTTCCTTGGTGGAAATTAAATAAGGCTCTTACTTCTGCTACAAAATGAAAAATACTTTTTGAAAAATAAAACCTAAGCCGATCAAACTGACTACTGATCAAAAATCATATTGATCGGAGCAGAGCAGCAGTATAAGTTTTTAAAATCCAAAACAAATTGTAACTTAAATAGCCCTTTTCCACGCAGCACTACCCCTCCCCCTCATCATTTTTTTTTGGCTGTTGCACTCTCGGCCGTCGCTCTCTTGGCATCCGCTCTCTGGGTTTTCTTTCTCTCGGCAGGCTCCCACAAAATGCAACGCAATAACTTACAAAATCTAAATAAATTCATTAAAAATACTTATGTAAATAAATTCATTGAAAATAGTAAAAAAAAAGTTAAAAACTTGAAAAATTAAGCTTAAGCATTTGGGCCATAGAATAACTAATGATCCAAAAATCATCTTGATCGGAGCAGCGGTTTAGATTTTTAAAATCGAAAAGTTAATTTTAAATGTAGCCCCCAAAATATGGGGGATATCGAAATTTCTTTTAGATTTCCAAATAGGCCTTTTCAAAACCTAAAATTCTGCAAACTCCAAATTTCGAAACTCCAACCACTTCAGAAGTTAAGCATTAATTAATCTAATTTTTTTTGCTCAAAATATGGATGTTGGAGCTGCTTTGGGCCTCTGGGGGGACATATCGGACCTTAGTGGGCGCCAACGCCCCCAATGGAATACTGTGAAAAAATTTGGCTGCTCTACCTCTTACGGTTTGAGCTGTGTTCGTATCCCCTTAAAAATCGGTCTTTCATTTTATAATCTTTTAGAGATTTTACAAAAAAGTTGTAACGGTGCAATGTATAAAGTTCAAATCCGTTTCATAACATTTAGATTTGTCTAGAAAATTCTTAAAAATATGCTCAACTAGTGCAGTATTCTCCTCCGTGGCGTCTGTTTCCCCATGTCATACTGCAAAAAGTGCTTGTTCTCTTTGTCCTCTTCTTTCCTCTCTTCGCCCTGAGCGCGCTCGTCAGCTCTGCTGAGAACGTTAAATATGTTTACCTCTCTGTCTCTCTTAAGCGATAGAATGAGATAGCTAGATAGAGACTGGCACAAATGACGTCCTCAAAAGAGAGCAGATCTTGCGTTGAGACCACCTTACACATATAGTTGCACCGTGCGTTGAGAGAGAGAGTTGAGAGAGTAAAATCTAACAAGAAATGAAGCTTCGATCAGCCGAAGTTTATATACCCTCGCAGATCATTCCTATGCAATTTGAAACTACAAAAATTTTAAACTTAGACTATAATTTTGTTCCTTTTAATTTCTCTTTAGTTTTCGGATCGTTCTTATGGGGGCTATATGATATAGTTGTCCGATTTTTATAAAATTTAATTCGAAATTCAGGACAGTTAAAAAAATGATATTTCCAAGAGAAATGGGTAATACGAGTATGTCGAAAAACACTGAAGTTATCAGTTTTTTAATTTTTTTTCCGATTATTCCTATGGGAGCTATTAGATATAATTTTCCGATTCGGCTGGTCCCGACTTATATACAACTTGCAATAGAAAGACGATAGTTTTAAAACTGAGGGACTAGTTGGCGTAGAAACGGACGGACAGACGGACATGGCTAGATCGACTCGTCTAGTCATGCTGATCAAGAATATATATGTATTCTTTATGGGGTGGGAAACGTCTCCTTTACTGCGTTGCAAACTTATGACTAAAACTGGATCGAATAAATGGACCAAACAATGGTCCACTGGCGGTACAGACAGAGGAAAAAGGAATTACAGCCTCCCAAATCTCAAACTAGAAGTTTCACTTCTGTTGTGCGTAGGCTTGACACACCCCTTTTTTTCAATAAATGACTATTTTACTATCGGTAGAAAACAAAACATTATTTATTTCAAAATTCAAAATTTGCTTAATCTTAAGCTAAAACAGTCAAATCGGCCACTGTGCGTCGGCGACACTGTCGGCCTAATGATGATTTTCTGATGAATTTTGACCAAAATGCATCACCGATTCCTCACCATTTTTAGACGCTCATTCACTGCTATTTCATCACCTTAATTTCGTAAAGAGAGAGATTGAGAGAGAGGGGGTTGGTGAGAGAGTCGATTCTGCCAGGGCTCTGCCGGCGTCGCAGTCGACTCAGTGCTATTTTAGCGCTCGGGCTAAATTCGGGAACTGCAGGGTGGTGTACTTACCAGGGAAAAATTTTGGAGTTTTAGATCTCCACTTTAATGTTTTTGGCATTTGTTTTATGCTGAACAGAGTCCAACATCCTGGATGCCGTTTGGTCAGGCGAAAGATGAGAACTAACTATTTGTTTTTTTGGTTGAACCACTGATAGGGGTTTTGGTACTGCAGATTGAGTTTCTGCAGAGCCAAGTTGAGTCGGTAGAACGGACTCAATATTCTCTGTAGGTGACAAGTTATTAGAATTGGGCGGAACAACTAGTGAGTCTACGATTCAAGTGATCCAAATCTTTTTTAGCTGCTGATTGTAGAAACATTTGAGGATTTGTTGCGGTCGACAGCTGATCCGACGTGGAGCGGGTTGTTTTCCCAAGGCTGCCTATCACCAGTGGCCTTTTTGCGTTTTGGAGACGCTAATATCTTGGGGCTATTAAATTGAGAGTCCAGCGCTGAGAGTAAATCATCCGCTTGGCGAAAACTATCTCTACCAACACCAAAAACTATTGATTAGACTCTTTAAGACGCCTTTAGTTTGCCGCATAAAAGATCTCATCTCTTGCGCAACTAGAAGACAATGAACACAACAATAAAGTAAATTGTAACCCTTATGAGGTTATTCCACTACATTGTTCGGCTCATTCATTAGAGCATTCATTAGAGGCTTAGAAAGGGACAAATATATATAGATCTACTGGATTTTTGTTGGATTCGTAGGCACAGTCATACTAATTTTAAAAAGTAAACAAAGTCTTCTAAAATGTCGAAAAATTGGTTTCCGGATGGAATATGCGATTATCTCATTGATATTTGGAACCATGGCAGTCCAACGTATAAAGTGGAGCACTTGAAAGTCGACTTTTGGCAAAAGCTGGCCGAGGAGCTCAATTCAAAGTTTTTCCCAGGAGTTTTGATTCAGTCAGGTAAGTCAATTTAGTTTTGCGTGGTTATATATTTTGTTAATTATAAACTAAATATGTTATATCTTTAGCTGATTGTACTAGAAAATGGAACAACCTGAAATCCTACTACAATCACGAGAACCAAAAATGGTTAAAGGCAAAAAAAGTGGAGCCGATGCTGAAACTTTGGAGGCTCTAGGCCAGTGGAAGCACAAGGCCAAAATGGAATTTCTGTCGGGATTTAGTACTCCATCAGCCTCTGTCCACCACTTTAATAAGAGAATCCTTGATATAAGAAGATTATCATTATTTAAAGAACATTTTTGTAACCAATCTTTTGTAGATGTTGGACGACATCACTTTGGATATGGACGAATCCTTAACAGAAGCAGAAATGAGCTCGGTGTCCAGCGGATTTGGCGCTGAGGACTTGTGTCGAGGATAGGGATACCGTAGCTCAGGCCTTAGTGTCTGCTGTCCAAAAAAAAGAAACTGTGGATAATAGACTATTCCATTTGACGGAGTATCTTCGTGAAAGCTTATCTCGCCTGGATCCTGATCTCCAGCTAAAAGCGAAGAGAGCGTTTTCGAATACCATCCTGGAGCTGGAGAGTATGCAGTTAAACAGGAACAATGACCAACTATTCTTCGAATAAAAATGCCATACTTTAATCTTTAGTTAATCTGTTATATTTATACTCTTGCAGGGGTATTATAATTTCAGTCAGATGTTTACCACGCAGTGAAGGAGACGTTTCCGACCACACAAAGTATATATATTCTTGATCAGCACCAATGGTCCATCTAGTCCGTCTGGCCGTCTGTCCGTTTCTATGCGAACTAGTCCCTCAGCTATAAAGCTATCGCGATGAAACTTTCAAAAAAGTCTTCTTTCTATTGCAGGTAGTATTTATGTCGGAACGAACCGTGTCGGACCACTATATCTTATGGCTCCCATAGGAATAATCAAAAAAATAATAGAAAAAACATTGTAACTTTGTAGGAAGTAGGCGTTTTAACTTTTGACAATTTAAAAACAACGTTTTAAATAGGCATACCTGCAAGGGTACATAAACTTCGGCTGGCCGAAGTTAACTTCCTTTCTTGATATACATGTCCCAAAGAATCTTTAGTTGGCCTTGTTTTAAGAAGAATTTCAAAAATACGTTTCAAACTGGCCTCTTATTTGCTCTGCTTTCTTTGTGGTCCTAATGCTCCTGTGTTCCACTAATATATCCTCATAGCTTTTAAGATCGGTTGGGCCAAGAAAGTCTGAAGCAGTTTGGGACTTCTCCTCAATTAAAAAAATTGTTCAAACATACGCATGTAACCACAATTTGAGCAGTTTCCTTGAGAGTTCTGTTAATTGCCTGAAACAAAACCTGAAACCGATTGGCCAGTATTCCGAAAGCATTTTCTAGCACTCGCCGATTCCTCGACAGTATGTAATTGTAATGTTGGCGGCTTTCAGATTGCTTGGTTTGTGTGTATGGTTTCATCATGTATTCCGTCAGAGGGAAAGCATCATCTGCGACGAATACATAAGGTAGAACGATTGATGAATTGGGCAAGATGGACGGTCCAGGAATATGCACTTAATTTGCCTCAATGGCTATCTTTCGTCCGAGTGCAGCCAAAGACCTGCATCACCCACGCGACCATTCGCTTCCACATCAGAGTATATAAATCTGTAGTTTGCGTCTACAATGGCCATTAAAATAATCCAATTATCTCCTTTATAATTAAAATAGCTCGATCCTCCGCTTCTTAAAGATCGAATATTGCAGTGTTTTCCATCGATGGCACCTACGCGGTTCGGAAATCCCCACTGTTTGTAAAACTCCTCCGCTATGTTTTCCCATTCGGATGGTTGATGGAAATGAGAGATATTTCTTGATCAGAACTTTGAAAATAGCAGGGATTGTCTCCTTCAATATTTTCGAAATCGTGGATTGGTGGATCCGAAACGGGAACTGCAGCGACGTTTAAGTTTCCCCTGTGGCTAAATAGCGTAGGGTCACCTGCAACTGTTCCGTTCGTCCAATACAGCGTCTCATAGGTGTGTCTTTCCTGGAGATCAGAGGCTGCACTAGCTCCAAAATAGTTTGGAACTGGTGCGGCGTCATACGAAGCACAGTTATATAAATCCTGGAGTCTTCATCTAAGATCTCCGGGAGAAACTTATGCGATAACCCTGGAAAAAATATTATATGTAAAATATTACATAATAAATTGTTTTTATTTACATACCTTCTTGGTCGCGGAGTAAACGCCCGGCCGCTGACCACATTTTTCTAGCTTTTTTGTTCTTCTTTATAATCATGTGGGCCGCATAAAGTTTCAAAATTGCTGAATACAGCATCAAATTCATTTTTGTGGTTGAATCCATTTCACAGTAGCTCAAATGAATGAGCAAAATTGTACTTTTTAAATACAATTTTGCTCATTGCTCATCGCTCCAGGTAGTACCGTTTGGAAGTATTTTTAAATTAAAAAAAATACTAAAGAGCCCATGGTTTTTTTTACAATTTTGCTCATTAATTGCTGACGTAAAATGGGATAGGCTGAAAAAAATTACTCTAATCATATATTCAACCCTACTTTGTTAGATTTTAAGTATTTTCTTTTAAAATTAAATTATTCTTTTTACTCTATCCGATGTGACTAGCGCAATAAATATAAGTTTTTACTTGTAGCGTTAGGATATAAACAAATAAATAAATAAATAAATAAAGTGTATTCAATAAATTGGTAACACATGAAATTTATATGCACTCATGTACAAATTGTTATAAAATAAATTATTATTCGGCAATACGAAGTTTACATATATACCCTAAAACCATCCCATGCATAAAAACTGTTTATATAACTTATGGAAAAGACTTAACATTTTTAAGTACAAAAAATAAGCACACAATCCAAAAAGACACTTGTTCTGAGACAGTTATGGGTTTTATCATTCAAAAACACTTATTCAGTGAGGGGAAAGCAATAGTCTCCCTTTTTTTCTGTTATTGAGAGACAAAAATAAGGTTTGTGTCAGTCGAAAACAGTCAACAGAAAACACTTTGGAACAAGAAATAACTGTTTTCTGTCCGAGACTGTCAGAAAATTTTACAATTTTTCTGTTTTGTGAGTAACAAGACAGTTTCAGAAATAAGTGTTAACAGTTATTTACGAGCTCTGAACAAGAGTTATAACCTGCTCGCATCAGTCATGGGGTCAATACGGCAATGATTAAGTTGCTACCAACTCTCAGCTCTTATTGATTCAGGATCACAAATGGCTTTAATACTACCCTTACAACTTCTGTATTTGGTATTGAAGGCAATCCAAAAAACAGTACAGCAAGAGTAAATGTTCAAATGAAATCCATAAAATCTTTACTCAATAAGTTAAAGTTTTTGGGTTACCACTTGAGACCGTAATAATTATAAGCTTTATTAAAGAAATCTTTTATCAAGAAATTAAGTACCAAATTAATCGTACTTTGTTTATTTTTTTATAAATCTCAAAATATAATTATTATTTGAAACAAAAGTAATGATTATTTTCAATTTTTAATTGACTTGACCTGTTTCTAAACATAAACGAGAGGATTTTTGCGAGCTCAAGGTCATGGTTGGTTATATAAATAACTCAACAATTTTTAGCATTTCAACACACTTGCACTCGCTGGGGAGCGAACCTCGGACTTTCTAGTATTTGCAAATTTCGGCAGGTAGTCAACCTTGCTTCATCAGCTAGATAAGAGGATGTGAGCTGAGGCGTCGAAACTTCTATATATATTACATCTAGGAATATGTAATTGAGAAAAACATACTTTTAGGATGGTGACATATTTCAAAGCTTCGTCGCTTAAACTTCTAATGTGTGTGAAAGCTCTCATTTATGTTAAAAAACAGGTCAAGTCAATTAAAAATTGAAACTATATAAGGGTCGACACGCCCTTGAAAAACATCCGCATAATGCAAATGCAGCCAAAAAAATATGTACGTTTTCGAAAATCAACAATTAATTAATTAATTAATTAATTAATTAGACAACCACACTAGCTTTCACACACATTCGAAGTTTAAGCGACGCAGCTTTGAAATATGTCACCATCTTAGAGGTATGTAATTCTCAATTACATATTCCTAGATGTGATATATACAGAAGTTTCGACGCTCAGCTCACATCCTCTTATCTAGCTGATGAAGCAAGGTTGACTACCTGCCGAAATTTGCAAATACTAGAAGGTCCGAGGTTCACTCCCCAGCGAGTGCAAGTGTGTTGAAATGCTAAAAATTGTTGAGTTATTTATATAACCAACCACGACCTTGAGTTCGCAAAAATCTTCTCAATAATGTTTATTTTCTAATTAAAAAATAAAACTTTAAAAATGGTCAGAAAATACACTTAACTTTTAAGTTTTCATTTCTTTTCATTTAATACGGTTGGCTTTAAAAGGGCTCAAGAAATATAATTGGAAGACCACGGTCATTACATTAAAGGCACTTTTAAGTTTTTACAATTACCGGATACCACCTTTGAACCTAGAATCCAAATATTGCAAAAAACAGATTTTTAAAAACTTTGAGTTTCTTTTTTTTTTTGTAATGTAACAAAGCTGGAATAATTGTCCGATGTTAAAACGAAAGAAATAATATAATCACAGACACAATTAATTTATAAATTAAAAATTAAACCGGATATTAAAACTATGATGCATAAGAAACTGTGAGGAGTTAAATAACTGTCTGTGTCTTTCCTCGAGATCAGAGGCCGCACTAGCTCCAAAATAGTTTGGAACTGGTGCGGCGTCATACGAAGCACAGTTATATAAATCCTGGAGTCTTCATCTAAGATCTCCGGGAGAAGTTTATGCGAAAACCCTGGAAATAATATTATATGTAAAATATTATAATATAAATTGTTTTTATTTACATACTATCTTGGTCTCGGCGTAACAGCCAGGCCGCTGACCACATTTGTCTAGCTTTTTTGTTATTCTTTATACTCATGTGGGCCGCATAAAGTTTCAAAATTGCTGAAAACAGCATCAAATTCTTTTTTGTGGTTGAATCCATTTCACAGTAGCTCTAACGAATGAGCAAAATTGTACTTTTTAGATTCAATTTTGCTCATTGCTCATCGGTCCAGGTAATACCGTTTGGAAGTATTTTAAAATCCCAAAAAAAAATACTAAAATTGCCCATCGGTTTTTACAATTTTGCTCATTTATTGCTCTTTGCAGCTGACATATATCTGTCTTGCTCGCACCTACGTAAAATCGTATAGGCTGAGAAAAAATTGCTCTAATGAATGAACCGAACAATGTAGTGGAATAACCGCATCAACAGTAAACAGTTTGTTTTGTGTCAAATGTGTTTCTGTTTTCCAGAGACAGTTATTCTGGGACAGTTATTCATATGTGTCTCAGTGTCGAATAGTAAAAGTTTAAAATACAAATTTTTAAAAATGGGTCGCCCAAAAAAACATGAAAACGTGTATTTCTTTTTTAAATACGAATCAAATATATTGCAATTTTTTGATGACCTGAAGATGCATTTAACTGCTCTTGCTCAGGTAGTGCTGGCGTCACCAGCCACACAGGTGTCTGTGAGAAGGGCATTTTCCGCACTGCATTATGAGAAAAAAAACTCTCTTAGTGCGGAGAATTAAATTCGCTTTTAATTGTAAAGCTGAACGCCAGTTTAAATCGAAAATCAAAGAATTGATGCTAGATCAAAATTAGTTGCAAACTTATAATCATATATTCAACCCTACTTTGTTAGATTTTAAGTATTTCTTTTAAATTAAATTATTCTTTTTACTCTATCCGATGTGACTAGCGCAATAAATATAAGTTTTTACTTGTAGCGTTAGGATATAAACAAATAAATAAATAAATAAATAAAGTGTATTCAATAAATTGGTAACACATGAAATTTATATGCACTCATGTACAAATTGTTATAAAATAAATTATTATTCGGCAATACGAAGTTTACATATATACCCTAAAACCATCCCATGCATAAAAACTGTTTATATAACTTATGGAAAAGACTTAACATTTTTAAGTACAAAAAATAAGCACACAATCCAAAAAGACACTTGTTCTGAGACAGTTATGGGTTTTATCATTCAAAAACACTTATTCAGTGAGGGAAAGCAATAGTCTCCCTTTTTTTCTGTTATTGAGAGACAAAAATAAGGTTTGTGTCAGTCGAAAACAGTCAACAGAAAACACTTTGGAACAAGAAATAACTGTTTTCTGTCTCGAGACTGTCAGAAAATTTTACAATTTTTCTGTTTTGTGAGTAACAAGACAGTTTCAGAAATAAGTGTTAACAGTTATTTACGAGCTCTGAACAAGAGTTATAACCTGCTCGCATCAGTCATGGGGTCAATACGGCAATGATTAAGTTGCTACCAACTCTCAGCTCTTATTGATTCAGGATCACAAATGGCTTTAATACTACCCTTACAACTTCTGTATTTGGTATTGAAGGCAATCCAAAAAACAGTACAGCAAGAGTAAATGTTCAAATGAAATCCATAAAATCTTTACTCAATAAGTTAAAGTTTTTGGGTTACCACTTGAGACCGTAATAATTATAAGCTTTATTAAAGAAATCTTTTATCAAGAAATTAAGTACAAAAATAATCGTACTTTGTTTAATTTTTTATAAATCTCAAAATATAATTATTATTTGAAACAAAAGTAATGATTATTTTCAATTTTTAATTGACTTGACCTGTTTCTAAACATAAACGAGAGGATTTTTGCGAGCTCAAGGTCATGGTTGGTTATATAAATAACTCAACAATTTTTAGCATTTCAACACACTTGCACTCGCTGGGGAGCGAACCTCGGACTTTCTAGTATTTGCAAATTTCGGCAGGTAGTCAACCTTGCTTCATCAGCTAGATAAGAGGATGTGAGCTGAGCGTCGAAACTTCTATATATATTACATCTAGGAATATGTAATTGAGAAAAACATACTTTTAGGATGGTGACATATTTCAAAGCTTCGTCGCTTAAACTTCTAATGTGTGTGAAAGCTCTCATTTATGTTAAAAAACAGGTCAAGTCAATTAAAAATTGAAACTATATAAGGGTCGACACGCCCTTGAAAAACATCCGCATAATGCAAATGCAGCCAAAAAAATATGTACGTTTTCGAAAATCAACAATTAATTAATTAATTAATTAATTAATTAGACAACCACACTAGCTTTCACACACATTCGAAGTTTAAGCGACGCAGCTTTGAAATATGTCACCATCTTAGAGGTATGTAATTCTCAATTACATATTCCTAGATGTGATATATACAGAAGTTTCGACGCTCAGCTCACATCCTCTTATCTAGCTGATGAAGCAAGGTTGACTACCTGCCGAAATTTGCAAATACTAGAAGGTCCGAGGTTCACTCCCCAGCGAGTGCAAGTGTGTTGAAATGCTAAAAATTGTTGAGTTATTTATATAACCAACCACGACCTTGAGTTCGCAAAAATCTTCTCAATAATGTTTATTTTCTAATTAAAAAATAAAACTTTAAAAATGGTCAGAAAATACACTTAACTTTTAAGTTTTCATTTCTTTTCATTTAATACGGTTGGCTTTAAAAGGGCTCAAGAAATATAATTGGAAGACCACGGTCATTACATTAAAGGCACTTTTAAGTTTTTACAATTACCGGATACCACCTTTGAACCTAGAATCCAAATATTGCAAAAAACAGATTTTTAAAAACTTTGAGTTTCTTTTTTTGTAATGTAACAAAGCTGGAATAATTGTCCGATGTTAAAACGAAAGAAATAATATAATCACAGACACAATTAATTTATAAATTAAAAATTAAACCGGATATTAAAACTATGATGCATAAGAAACTGTGAGGAGTTAAATAACTCCGCACAAATACCACAAAAATAACTTGCATGGAGACCTGCCAGTTGCTACTTACGCAACTAATTCGCGTAGTAACGGCAACGCAGGAAAAGAGAGTTTGGAGAAAGCAGTTGAAGAGAGAGTGGAGAGAAGTAGGGAGAGAGTTTGGAGAGTACTAGGAGAGAGAGGGTACAGGGCACGAACCCAGAGAGAGTTTGGAGAGATTGGGAGAGACGGTGCGGAGAGAGGCGTCAGAACGAGAGGGCACTAGTCAGAGCAAAGGTCAGAGAAAAGGAGAGGCTAAGGATTAACGGGACCCGGAGGCCTATATAAGCGGGCCCAGCGCTGGAATCAGGACCAGTCATCGAGTCATGAACAACGTATAGTAAAGTCAAAGAGAAACAGCCGTGGAAAACCAGCAAGGAGCAAGATCGCTACGTTAAGACGTTCGGGACCAAGCAAGTCTCCGAATTGCGACACAGGTAGCTGAGGTCCTTCAAGGCAACGCACGGCTAAGTCTGCAGAACATCAAGGTTGGCTGGAGTACCGACCATCCCGACTATCTTGGCTGTAATACCGATTAGTCCGGCTACGTTGGCTGTAATACCGGTCAGTTTAGCTGCATCGGCTGTAAATACCGATCAGGCAG
Organism: Drosophila prostipennis; assembly: GCA_037075205.1. Classification (NCBI taxonomy): domain Eukaryota; kingdom Metazoa; phylum Arthropoda; class Insecta; order Diptera; family Drosophilidae; genus Drosophila; species Drosophila prostipennis. The sequence continues at coordinate 86,480 of JBAMCJ010005892.1, forward strand.
ACGGGCCTAAGCATAGAAGAGATGCAATAATAAGGCCAGCGAAGAGATTCGAGCAAAGACAGAAAAGACATTCCAGGAGTCACTGAGTCGCGAAGCAGGTCAGAGAATGGTCTTTCAGAGAAACCACTCGAATTCTTGAAACAGGTGGAATGGTCCGCGAATACCTAGCGGTTGGACTTGAATTTGATACCTCGAGCGATGCCTGAGCTACTTCAAGGGGAAGAGCATTAAAATGGTTCATCCAAACGTTCTTCCTACCAGGAGGATATTTTGCCAAGCTAGAGGACCAGGTCAAAGCTCAAAAGCAGGGATTCGGGGAGCCGTTCAAAGATTACTTGGTGGAAATGCAGACCATGCAGAAATGCAGAATTTTCCCTCCGAACATACAAGGTCGACGAGCCTGGAAGCCACTCATGATCTTGGCCGACGAGTACGTTGAGCTAGGAAAAAGAGCGAAAAGCATTCTCCCGAGAGAATAAGTTCAGCAGGACACAAACTACAGTCCGACTCAGGTGAGCCATGTAGAAGATGCGAGGATACCAGCAGGCAAGACAGGCCAACCGAGCAATATCATGAGACTTGCATGAACATGGAATATCAGAGGCAGCAGCCAAACACTTTATAATCGAAGAGGAGCAACAGTTGTCCGCAGCGGTGACGATTGGTGGGAACCGTACAAAGCCACAATCGACACCGGGCAACATTGTTTTTACTAGCGAAGAACTGGCGGACAATCTGGCTGCTCTTGGACGAGGCATCAAGTTAGGTTGGCAGATGGAAGTCCCTGTGCGAATAAGCGCGTAGCTCGATGTAGAAGTCGCATTCGGCAACAAACGACGCACTGGTGCTGGAAGGGAATTTTCTCACACAGGTTGGCGCTGAGATAAAGTGCGGCAGGTCACGAAATCCGCATACCGGCCAGGAACAGACACAATTGGGATGGCTGGAGGAAAAATTGTCGGTGGCAGTTGTTCACGAAGACCGCGAGGAAGGAAACATCGAGCAACTTAGCAGAGCTGGCCGAATTCCAACCATGAGCGAACTCGAACGTATTGAGCACCAAATCACCATGAAGGACGACAAACCTATAAAAACAAAGATACTACCCTAAGAACCCCAAAGTTTAAGGGAAGATCAATGCAAAGGTGGACGAACTTGCAAATGGGTTTTATAGAACACCTGAAGAGCCCCTTAGTGATGGTGAAGGACGCGTTCCCAATGCCACGTACAAACTACATCGTGGACCAACTACGAGAAGCACGCTATATCAGCAGCCTGACCCTTCTAAAGGATGGATACTGGCAGATTCCGCTGAAGGAAGCAAGTAGAAAGTTCACGGCGTTCATGGTGCCAGGAAAGGGGCTCTTCCAGTGGAGAGTTATGCCATTCTGATTACACTTTCAGCATCCGCAACATTTCGAAGGGCCTTTGGACCAAGTGATTGGACCGACATAATCGTCATCGGACGCACTCAACGAGAACAATCTAGAGTAGCGTTTCTGCGTCTGAAGGAGGCGAACCTGAGAATAAACCCCGAGAAGCGTCAATTCTTCAAAAGGA
>JBAMCJ010005896.1:0-11316 GCA_037075205.1 Drosophila prostipennis
TTTAATATCCAAATCATGTTCTTTAATAAACTTCTTAAGTTGTTCATTATCTGCATGAAAGGGACTGCCCTTGTGCGTCATCCAGAAGGGGTCGTTGCGGTCCAAATCGCAGGCCCTCGGCTTCTCGCGGGCTCCTAAGGGAAACAAGTATTAATATAATTCAAAGGTCAGGGTGATAATGAGTCATTCAACTTGCCCGCACTGGCCGACTTATCCTACACGTAGACCTGGTTCAGTCCCAGATCCAGGACATCGTGCACCAGCGCCCGATGCGACCAGGTGTGATGCAGTGGCGTGGAGATCCAGATCCATGTTTCTGTTCTCGATTTTGCTGCGCATAATGGGAGCCAGGAAGTTCAAGTGGTACACATGAGAAGTCCTGCTGAATCCTGTCCAGATTCTCGTCGCGATCGGAGTGAAGTTGCCAGTCGGATGGGATAATGGGTATATAAAACTAGATTTCTGGAGGATCTCAGTGGATCTTACACATGCAGGGTAACGCCCAATTCGCGCAGGCCCTTGATGGAAATGATGGGCGATATTATGTCCTGGCCAACGCTATCGTAGATGAGGATCTTCCACACGGGCTCGGCGGCCAAGGACTTCGGCTGCTGTGAGTTATAATTAAGCATCTGCTTAATGGCATCGGCACACACGCATACGCACATTCAGAACCGAAATGTCTTTAAATTAAAATCACCACAACTTTGTAATGTTTCGTCTTAGCACTCAATAAAAAATCCAATTAATGTAATTTTATAATACAAACTCACCTTGTTCTCGATATTTTAACATCGCAGAGTTCCAGCTGTTGGCTCGAGTTGCAGTGCTGCACAGTCTCACATTCACAGTGTTGTAAACTGTGGAACACTACACTGTGCAACATTTTTAGGGTTATAAGATGTAACCGCAATTCTGATTTTATGGGCGGAAAGTACTCATCGAAATAAGCTAAAACCCATTTGGGTTTCTCTGGCTTAGCTCGCGTTTACCTATTATAGCGAGTTAAAGTTTTCCATACAAAATTTATTTGTAACGGCCATATCTTGTGAACCGATTACAATTTCACTATCAAGTCTTCAGTGATTATGTAGCTATGAACCCAAGGAACTAAATTGACAAATGACTCTTGCGCACCTAGCACCAAGTGCACGTAGCGCATTAACAAAAATTTTCGCTAATTTTTATACCCGTTACTCGTAGAGTAAAAGGGTATATTGTATTCGTGCAAAAGTATGTAACAGCTAGAAGGAAGCTTTTCCGACCCTATAAAGTATATATATTCTTGATCAGGATCACTAGCCGAGTCGATCTAGCCATGTCCGTCTGTCCGTCTGTCCGTCTGTCCGTCTGTCCGTCCGGATGAACGCTGAGATCTCGGAAACTACAAAAGCTAGAATATTGGGATTACCAACACATATTCTTGGGCTTCCTACGCAGCGCAAGTTTATTTCAGGCGACCGCCACGCCCCCTCTAACGCCCACAATCGCCCATAGTCGCCCACAAACCATACTAAAATGTGCCTGGCGCCCACATTTTCAAATATTTCTGACAAGTATAAATGCAATTTTGTTGCGTTTAGTTATACCTATCGAAATGCTGAAGAAATTTTTTAAATCGGACCATTCGTTAAAAAGTTAAGCCTGATCAAAGTTTACATATATCTCCATCTCCCTCGCACTCCCTTTAGCTGAGTTACAACCTTTAGTCGGGACACCAACCCGACTACAGAGTTCACACTCCCTTTAGCCGAGTGACGGGTATTAGATAGTCGGGACACCAACCCGACTATAGCGTTCTCTCTTGTTTTGATTTTTAACGCGCTAGGTGCACTTCTTCGCAAGAGTCATTTGTCAATTTAGTTCCTTGGGTTCATAGCTACATAATCACTGAAGACTTGATAGTGAAATTGTAATCGGTTCACAAGATATGGCCGTTACAAATAAATTTTGTATGTAAAACTTTAACTCGCTATAATAGGTAAACGCGAGCTAAGCCAGGGAAACCCAAATGGGTTTTAAATTATAATATACCTTTTTTTTCAAAAATTAATATGAAATAAGATAAAAATAATATTTATTCATGTTAGAATGATATGACAAAACTTGATCCCAAAAAAGGTCAAATTAACCAACAATTATCAATTTGATACTTTGTCATTTTTTTTTCTGTGTATTAAAGACCCCAAGCTCAATTGTGACGGAGGGGAAACGAAAAAACAAATACAGGCAAAAATGTCATTTGTCATATTTCTTCCACCCTTTCAAATTTGTGCAGGTGGATTTGTGCGGACATTTGCAAGTGTTGCCAGACATTCGAGCGTTGTCAATCTGGCTCCACTCTTCATTCGAAAACAGCTGATTCAATTTACACTGAAATATAAATCAAAATTGTTTATGTAAAAGTCATCCAATTAATTCTAGAAATGAATTCCCGAGCGAGTTATCTTTAAACTCTGTGGAGTATCGTCCAATTGTCTGAAGTGCGAACTTATGTACGCAGATATCAAGGCCAGAGAAATTACTTCAAACATTACAGTGATGAAGAATTTGTTAAAAGGTTTCGCTTGTGTAAAAGCTCGGCTCTATTTGTTTTGCAAAAAATTGTTTTGCGATTTGAATCTAAAGTAAAGAAGTAAGTGCATTCATTTGGTTTAACTAATTTCATATTAACAAAAACCATTATTACAGGGAAACGACAATACAGCCATGGGTTAAGCTTCTAATAGCACTTAGATTCTATGCAAGCGGCAGTTTTCTTATACCTGTTCCAAAAAAATTGTCTTAGTTGTTAGTTTGAAATTTTGTTTAGCTGATAATCAGCTGTTAGTGGGACTGTTTTATGGTATTTTTCGATAGTTTTTCGACTAATTTTTGACAATTAGTTAACTCTTCTGTTGTGGGGTTGCCACCTTGTCTCAAATTAGTTCGCCTTTTATTTTGAGTTTTAAATGACGGACGAGAAAACCAAACGCGATTTACCGCCTGGATAAATTTATCCTTCCATTAGCTAAATTCTACTTTGCAGGACGGACGAGAAAACGGCCCTAAGAGTTTTACTAGTGGAAAAAGATTAATCTTTTAGTGTGGTTCAAGTTTTCGGAGTTCATCCGCAATGCATGTAGCATGGTTTTACTGGGTTTGTTGACAAACAGCAAACATCAACTGGCGCCAATTTTAAAATATTACAAAATGTTGAGCCGATCTGGGTCGCAAGCTTTAAATTTGCTGTTGTAATGGCGATAAGTATTGCCGCAACTCCTACAAGCAGTTTTCCATTGGTTTTTGGGGTTTTTCTTCCATTTATAATTTGTTATTGGCACACCGCTTGTGCACAAACACACCGAAAGATCAAATTTTGTATTCTTTGGGCCGCGGCTAAAGGCGTTCATAGAAATTCATCCGCTAAATCTGGTATTTTTTTTGGTATTTCCTTACCACTTCCTTAGCTCAACTGTGTACCGCGGTGGGGAAAAGTCCCAGCTAAAGGCGTTAGCTACCTATTTGCCTCTCGCTTCTCCTATGGTTAGCTAGCAGTTTTCGTCGTACTGCGTACTAGGCTTAACGAACAAAAAAACGAAGTCATAGGAGCTTTGATTAGAACTTTACTGACGAAAAACAACGATCGTAATGGATTACATTTTCTACACTTGTAATGCATTTTTTCTCCAGACCCCATTCACATGTCCGCCGCTGGGGATCATGTCACAAAATATCTGAGGCAACAACACAATCAAGCCCAGCAACAAAAATAAAGACCTTTTGTAGGAGCCCTTTTGTAGTTTTGCTCACCCACTGACTGCCAATATATGAATAAGCGACGAACGATTGTGTTCGTATCGAGCGGTCAGTTGGGGACCGATCCGAGTGTTCCGGTCAACCAAAAACCCGAGACCGAGAACACAAACGAAACGAAAAAAGGGTTGTTGCTCAGACCCTGAGCTAGACATTCTCAATTTTGAGGTATTTCAAGTTGAATTGAAATTTTCAACTGAGCAGCCCGATTAGAAAAATTCGGTTGACCCTATTTTACAAGCTCTGCATTTATGTGTTACTGAAACGGCTTAACAAGATAGTATGAAATATTCCATTCAGAACTTAATCGATATGTAGGCTAGGTGTTAGTGTGTTGGTTCACAGTGCGGTGAACTCGAGTTCGAATACCACATCGAATAAGTATCTTTTACTTACAGGCCACTGGCTCGTTGGCGCACACGCCGGCAGGCTAAAAGCCCCAAACAAAGAATTTTTGTAGAAGCTGCAGGGATGAGGAAGAAGAGGAAACGGCGGAACACCTACTCTGTTCTTGCCCAGCCCTATGCATGCTTAGACTAAACCACTTAGGATAACCTTTCATAAACGATCTGACCGAAATATCGGAGATTAACCTTAAGAACTTAAGCTCTTTTATTAAATCCTCCGGATGGGGGACTTACTGATCAACCTTAAGGCTGACTCTTAACGGATAGGGGACCCTAAAATAGAGATCATACGGTACCACAATGGACCCAAAGAGGTATAAGTGTGCCAGGCTGTAGTCTGGCAGCCGTCCTAACCTAACCTAACCTAAGTATCTTTTTGCATACCATTTTTTTATATTTCCCTGCTAATAGATATTTTTTACGTTAATTTCTGGTAAGATTTATTTAAGTCAAAAGAAAGTAAATCAACCAAAGAATTTAGTTTTACAAATTAAAGCTTTTGTAAGGACACTGATGGCTTATACAAAGAAAATCAATATTTTTCGTATTTGTATATGTGCTCCGTGCTTCCACCTACAAGCATACATTTAAATCTTTGTAAAATTCCGCTTAGAACGGCTGCAATCTCACTTTGAGTGATATTTTTAAGCAAAAAAATATCGCTCACAAAATAATCATTATTTGTAAGCGTTATTTTTTTGTCGCTTACATGTAATGATTATTCCTGATACATATTTATAAAACTCATAAATAATGATTATTCCTGATACATATTTATAAAACTCATAAATAATGATTATTCCCGATACATATTTATAAAACTCATAAATAATGATTATTTCTGAGTTTTTTGAATATCGCTTATAATGATTACGGTCCCTGGTAGTTTTATAGGCTTATGACCAAATGGCAGATCAAAAACAAAAGGTGTACTAATTTACACCCCTCTCTCCTATTTAAAAACAAGAAAGGAAGTTAACTTCGGCCAGCCGAAGTTTATATACCCTTGCAGGTTTGCCTATTTAAAATGTTCAGATCTTTGGAGTTCCTACGCAGTGCAAGTTTGTTTCATGACCCCTTTAACGCCCACGATCGCTTATAACGATTTTACAAAGTTTAAATATTTAGGAAAAGTAAAAATGCAGTTTTAGTGTGTTTATCAATACCTATCGAATTTTCAAATCGTTCCATTTGTTAAAAAGTTATGCGTGATCAAAGTTTTATATCTCCATCTCCCTCGCACTCCCTTTAACTGAGTAACAGGTATCTGATAGTCGGCGCACCCGACTATAGCGATCTCTCTTGTTTTTATGATTATTCCTATGAGAGCCATAATATATAGTGGTCCGATCCGGCATATGTACTACCTGCAATAGAAAGAAGACTTTTGGGAAAGTTTCATCGCAATAGCTTTAAAACTGAGAGACTAGTTAGCATAGAAACGGACAGATGGACATGGCTAGATGGACTCGACCATTGGTACTGATCAAGAATATATATAATTTGTGTAAAAAAAAATACATTTAATTTTGTCGGGACAATGCTAAAAGATTTTTGTAAAATCTTAATTTGTTTTTATTTTAAGAAATTTTAAAATTATGTTTTTTTTTAATGTAATTCAAAATTAGAAGAGGTTTCAGAGGAAAAGACACGGGGTCTATTGGATTACTACAGCCGGAGATACAAATTTATAAAAAATGGGTTCTTTTTCAAAATTGACTTTTTTGGAAATTTAAAAAAAGTTCGAATTAATAGAATAATTTTTTTTCGTCTAAATCCTGATACATGTGTTTACTTATTTGCCGAATAGTGCATGCTAAAAAAGTTTTAGGCTCATCAAAAATGTAAGAAATATATTTGGTGAAATCCGTTCGGTTTATAAATTAAGGGCCTATATATTTGTGCACTTGTATTTAATATCACAACGACACAATTAAAACTTTCCTTTACTTATAGTTGTGCCTAGTGGGGATCATCTGACATCTTTGGTCGATGAAATATCATACATATCACCACCGGCACCCCCTCTTTCACAAATCGATGACATTCCGCCCGAATACTTCTGCAACGGAGACAATCGGCCGCCAAACTGTGGGCCAAACTGTGAATGCACACACATGGTTGACATACCACTTGGAGCTATTGTTGAAGTTGTTTTGGTCGATGAAGTGCAACAAGTGAATCTTAGTCATCCGTTTCATTTGCATGGTACCGCCTTCTATGTGGTAGGACTGGGTCGTTCGCCGGATAAGTCAATACAAAAAATTAATCTCAAGCATGCTCTGGAATTGGACCGAATGGGCATGCTTGAGCGAGATTTTTCTAAGCCCCCTCTTAAAGATACAATAGCCGTACCTAACAATGGATATGTTGTTATGCGGTTTCGAGCAGACAATCCAGGTTATTGGCTTTTCCATTGTCACTTCCTTTTCCATATCGTCATAGGCATGAACCTCATATTTCATATCGGAACACCTGCTGACCTACCTCCAGTTCCGCCACGATTTCCTACATGTGGCGACCATGTGCCGCCAGTTACTTGGTACTAGTCCGCTGACGTAGAGCAGTAGTGTTATTATTAATTAAGTTATTATTTATTAACTTTTGGTTAGTTAAGTAAAATTATAAATTTATATATTCATATATATATATATGAAGAAATTGTATTCAACGTTGTCGCGTTTAAGGGTTAAAACTACTGTATTATTTTACTACATGTTAAACTCTAACTCTGAAGCAATAAAATTTTCTTATCAACAGAAAACCATTATCAATAACACTTTATAATGCATTTATTCTCTTATTTATTATTATATTAACAATCTCAAATTTATAGTCGCTTCAGACGCTGATCACCTCATATCACTTATCGATGAGGTTTCGTATATTTCACCACCTTCCCCGATGCTGTCACAGTATAATGACATACCCCAAGAATATTACTGCAATGGGGATAATCGACCAGTAGATTGTGGCGAGAACTGTCAATGTACTCATAAGATCGATATACCTCTTAACGCAATAGTCGAAGTTGTGCTTGTGGATGAAGTTCAACAGATTAATATAAGCCATCCATTTCATTTGCACGGTACATCTTTCTACGTACTCGGACTTGGACGCTCCCCGGATACGCATGTTAAACGTATGAACTTAAAGCATGCCCTGGACCTTGACCAACGCGGCTTGCTAGAAAGGCAATTCCTAACCCCATCCCTGAAGGATACTGTTGCTGTACCTAATAATGGATATGCTATTTTACGCTTTCGCGCCGATAATCCTGGATTTTGGCTTTTTCATTGTCATTTCCAATATCATATTGTAATAGGCATGAATTTAGTATTTCAAATAGGTACTCCTAATGATCTTCCTCCTGTACCACCAAATTTTCCTCGTTGTGGAAACCATTTACCCCCTATAATGACGGAGAGCCTATTTCAGCTCTGATGTTTCGGTATTTTGGGTTATATTTTTAATGACCACTTAAGTACACTATGTATTTTATAAATATTATATTGTCAAAAAAGTCTTGCGGTATTTTTGCTAGATGTCGCTGCAAGCGCTTAGTTCTAGTTTTATTCGTCCCATCGGTTCATGCTATACCTTTTTTGAAAGCTCATTCGTGAGTAATAGCGTCGCAATCATAGAGCAACATAAAGAGAAAATACGATAAAGGCAAAAATGCATCTCAAGCCGCCAATAAAATTTGTGTAGTTTATGGACACGATACAGTTCCCATTTCCACCGCACAACGATGGTTTCAACGTTTTCGTTCTGGTGCAGAGGTGGTCAGCCTGTCGTAGAAAATTGCGATAAAACCGGAATAGTAGTAACCGTAGCATCGGTCAAGAGCTTGGTTTAAGTCATCAAGCCGTTATAAACCATTTGAAGAAGCTTTGAGTCACTTAAAAGCTCGTTGTAAAAAAAGAAAAAATAATATAATAAAAATACCGCAGAACTCTTTTGACAACCTAATATAATTGCATAAAAAAGCTCAGAGACATGATAAAGTAATAAAAAAATATAGTTTAAAAGTAAACGGCGTTTATTAGGGGGTCCCAAAAATATCTTACGATTGGATGGGCGGTTGGATTGACTCAGAGGTCCCTAACACCAGTTTACAAAATAAAATTGTCTTCTTTAACTTTTAAATTTTTTTGAAAGCGGCTTAGGGCCTTAGTTGTATGTGTAACAATTAAAACTTTTAGATCACCAATTCTTAGCGGGTTCTAAAAAAAAATAATTTTAAGTTCATAGTTACTAGTTTTTTGTATTTTTTTACAAGGGGCTCAAAAAAATTGTGTTTTTTTTTTTTATATTCTTAAACGTAAAATAGTGTTACACCCTAGATCCCCCTTTATTTTATTTTTATACCCTTGCAGGGATATTATAATTTCCGACCACACAAAGTGTATATATTCTTGATCAGCACCAATGGACGAGTCCATCTAGCCATGTCCGTCTGTCCGTTTCTATGCGAACTAGTCTCTCAGTTTTAAAGCTATCGCGATGCAACTTTCCCAAAAGTCTTCTTTCTATTGCAGGTAGTACATATGTCGGAACGACCACTATATCTTATGGCTCTTTAAGGAATAATCAAAAAAGTAATAGAAAAAACTTTGTAACTTTGTAGGAAGTAGGCGTTTTGATTTTTGACAATTTAAAATCAACATTTTAATTAGGCATACCTGCAAGGGAATATAAACTTCGGCTGGCCGAAGTTGACTTCCTTTCTTGTTTTAAAAAAAGTTTAGATATTTAACTATAAGTTCTAAAAAAAATTAGACAGCCCTTTTGTGCCTCTTCTGAGAAAACCGCGGTTTAAGTTAGCAAGAAATGTCATAATTTGAAATATCGTCAGCCCTGGTTTATCCGTGCGCCCTTACATCATTAAGATATTAGACTTATCTAAAGGTATTGATGAAGATAATGATAAAATAATAAACAAATTTAGGTTTTAAATTTAAAATGGTGTTATTTTACTAAAAATATAGATATGAAATAAATACCTATTTTTAACAGATCGATTATGTGAAAGCTATTAGAAATCATTGACCGATTTAAAAAAAATGGTAAACATAGAGTAAAATGGATAAATTATAAATACTTATAATATACTTAAATAATTACTTAATCCCGATTTATATGAACAAGTATTGAAACAGAACCGAGATATTCCCCTTTGTAATAAGCGTTTATATGGCAGCTATAAGATATAGTTGAACAATGGGGCGACAGATTAAGGCAATCTTCCAGATTCCACAGATTAGAAGTTGTAAGACTCATCAACAAGGCGACCATTAACAACTAAACCCAGAAAAAAACGTTGCCTAAAAAGTCTAAAAATTGCCTGAAATTTAAGGTAATTTGAACTGAAATACACCCAGAAAAAAAAAGAACGGAAAAAATCAAGAACATTTTTCATGATTGGAGAACAATCCGTTCGCTATTTTTCGTTCATGAAAAATGAACGCCGCGGGGTCAAATCATGAACTTTTTGGTAAAATTATGAACGCGTCTCAGAAAAGTGTTGAGCTTTGAACGATTGTGCTCAGATTATGCACAATGGTTCTAAAATTGCGATCGCTGTTCATGAACAATTTCTTGCTCGGACCAAGAAACTTGTAAGTCTAGTGCCCCGTTTGGCCGTGCTTGAAAAATTGGTTCCGTGGTCGAACTGTTAGGACATTCGCCCGTGACGCATAGTAGCCCAGGTTCGAGTCCGCAAGCGGACGTCGTGAATCGTAAGTTTTAATAAAATATTATTTCTAATGTTTATATGTACTTCTAATAATAAATAAAATGTATGTCAACAACAAAAACTAAAATACAACATTTATTAATAATAAATCAACAACTAAAAGTAAAACAATAGAGAACGCTATAGTCGGGTTGGTGTCCCGACTATCTAATACCCGTCACTCAGCTAAAGGGAGTGCGAACGCTGTAGTCGGGTTGGTGTCCCGACTATCTAATAATCGTAACTGAGATAAAACTTTGATCAGGCCTAACTTTTTAACGAATGGTCCGATTTAAAAAATTCCTACATTTCGATAGGTATTGATAAACACAACAAAACTGCATTCCTACTTTTCCGAAATATTTAAATTTTTAAAATCGTATATAAGGGAAATAAACTTGCGCTGCGTAGGAACTCCTTGAATCTGTATGCAAAATGCCAATCTTCTAGCTTTTATAGTTTCCGAAATCTCAGCGTTCATACGGACAGACAGACATGGCTAGATCGACTCGGCTAGTGATCCTGATCAAGAATATATATACTTTATGGGGTCGGAATCGCTTCCTTCTAGCTGTTACATACTTTTGCACTAACACAATATACCTTTTTACTCTACGAGTAACGGGTATAAAAATTAAATACAAATCTACCAGGCGCACAGAATAACCAGCAAGTGCGTGTTCAGAAATATTGTTTTTTTTGTTTTTTTTTTTTAAATTTTTGTTCTCAAATTAACCCCAAGATGTTCTTAAACTGACCCCATTCGTTCGGAAACCACGTTAAACACTTCGGTCAAATTTTATGAACGAGAGTACATGAACTGACAACAAACGGGCTTACGCACTATCTCACTGCGTTTGGGGTTGATTTTTGAATTTTTGATTTCGGAAAAGTAACAAAGATCTCCCTACATACCAAATCCGGCGGTCCCATACCACACATGAAGGACTTTCTGGAATAGCTATGGCGATGTTAGTTAAAATCGTGAATATTTAAACAAATCCAGTGTTGATCGACTTTGTAGAATTGAAATATATGACAATAAATAAAACAAGAGAGATCGCTATAGTCGGTGCCCCAACTATCAGATACCCGTTACTCAGCTAAAGGGAGTGCGAGGGAGATGAAGATAGGGGAGAGTAGGGTAATGTGACTAACTCGTCGAATCTCATATATGACGTCACGACAAAATTTCCAAATAAATGTAGTCGTCTCCCCTTATCGTGTCGACAATGTTTTTATAGTAATATTAATTAGAAGTCCCGTAATTTGTTCGTGAGGTAATTTTCGCTAAAAATGTGGTGCGCAAACAAGCAAACATATTCAGTTTACTTGTGTTTCAGCAGTGCCAGAGCAAAGATGAGTGGAAAATAAAAT
>JBAMCJ010005901.1:0-54474 GCA_037075205.1 Drosophila prostipennis
ACAAGACACAAACAAGCAACGGCATCAGGCGGAAACAACAGACCAGTAACAGCATAGAGACTCCAAGGATACTACAAGACTCCAAGGATACTACGAGACTCCAAGGATACTACAAGACTCCAAGGATACTACGAGACTCCAAGGATACTACAAGACTCCAAGGATACTACGAAACTCCAAGGATACTACAAAACTCCAAGGATACTAGGAAAACACAGGAAAACTCCAAGGACACACAGTAGCAGCGGTTTGGTCGTCGGGCTTGCACCAGTCATCCGTTTACGCGCCGCGAGAAACAAAAAACGCAGCAGAATACACAGAGACACAAAAAAAAAAAAAAAATAGGGCAGCACGCCAGAGTCTTCCAAGAAAACGTATGCACGGGAAATTTGTCTCTACTTTCCCCGAAGAAAGGGGGGAGACGGTACAGCTTCAGGGCTATACCGTATCCAGCCAAACATCTCGGCCAGAAAACACCAAACAGAGGAAAACCCTGGAAAAAAAAGAGAAACAGTAAATGCCGGTCCAGTCAATTTGGCAACTCACCGCAATCAAAGTGGTAAACAAACCCATTGGCTGACAGAAGGCGGCCATCCACGGTCCCGCCGCACCCGAACAGGGGCATAATTTGGAAGCACCGGGAGAAAAAAAGGAGTTAGGAAACAAGAACTATGTCACGAAAACTTGCACTTACAAAAACAATTGTGCAACTCACCATGAGCTAGGGACGGGGCGCCTCGATAAGGCGGTCGATTGGCACTGGACGATAGTGCGATCGATGGGCACACGAAAATGAAAAAATCATGGTGAATATCGCAGCGATCAAGTGGCAACGCCGCTGATGGGTGTCGATATCATGGGGAGTCCCGCTGGGTTATCGATAGCTGATGGGTATCGATGCTCAGTGGGACCAGACGGAAAGAACAGCGTGGGAAACTTGAACGAAGGCCCGCTGGGTTATCGGTAGCTGATGGGTATCGATGCCCAGTGGGACCAGATGGAGGATCGGCGCGGGAGTTTCAAAGTTGCTGCAGAGATACCGACTTGCGCCGTAGAAACTCTCGGAGTTGAAAGCGTCGAGGAAGCGTCGAGGGAGCAACGATGGAGCGACGAGGGAGCGCCGCGGGAATCGACATGAGCACCGCGAAGACTCAACGGCTAGGATACACGAGGAAACGCCTGCGAGTAGGAACGAGTTCTTAAAAGTTTCCAGATGTAAGGGGGGAATGTGAGGAGTTGAATAACTCCCCACAAATTCCCGCAGCAAAACTACTGATGGCCGGCCGCTTACCAGTTACGCGGCGAATTAGCGTAGTAGCCGCGCGGCGAAGAGCAAGTGGAGAGTCACTTTCAAGTAGAGAGTTTGGAGAGTGAGAGTTTGGAGACCGAGAGGTGGAGAATGAGAGCTTGGAGACTTCGAGGTTAGGAGAGAGAACTCTGCCAAAGAGAGTTTGGAGAGCAAGGAGCGGAGAGTGAGAGTGGAGACTTCACAGGCAGAGCCAGAGTACCGTGTATGCAAAAGGAAATAACGGAACTGCACCGGACTTTGGACTCTGCCGTGGACTTCGGACCAGGAGGACAAGTGCCACATCTCAGCAACGGAGCGGCACACAGGCGTGCCACATGCCACAAAAGATTCAGAATCAGAATTTAAGGCCGTGCGTGAAACTCGGGGAGAAACCTATCTAGACCCAGGGTGCCTTGCCTAAGCAGGTCCTGGCGCTATCAGCCAGAAGGGAGATCGGTCAATCGTTTGTGGTCTCAAGTGGAGAACTCTAGAAGAGCCCTACGGTTTGAGTCGTGTAGACCCGGAGCGGCGTGTGTCTGAACCCCGAGTGAAACGAGCCAAAAGGGAGATCGGTCGAGCGTTTGTGGCCTCAAGTGGAGAACTCCATAAGAGCCCTACGGTTGAGTCGTGTAGTCCCGGATCGGCGTACGACCACGATCCCGAGTACCAGAAGCCACGCTACGTCCAACAGCGCAGCCAGCATATCCAGGAGCAGAGCGAAGGACATCGTCAGCGGCGAGCCAGCCAACGCATCGCGACAAATCGCGCTACGAGGAAACGCCACGGGCGATAAGCCAAAGGGTGAAGCTAGGGCGGAACGTTCGTTTGCACTAGGCGTAGAAGCGAAGTGAAGCGCTCGGCAGCATCCCTGCGTAACTTGGACTGCCAGCGCGATCTGAGTGATACACTAGTGGGACCATCCGGGACAGAGCAAGGGGCGCTACGAGTAGTCGTCGATCCCCCGCATCAGTGACGAGCAACGCCAAACGTCTTCAGGGAGCATCAGTGTCTTCAGGGAACGTCAGCGTCTTCAGGGAGCTTCAAGGATCTTCAGGGAGCTTCGAGTTGAATGCGTCGAGGGAGCTACAAGGAGCTACAGAAACAGAGCGCTCAATCAACGAGGAGAGCTCCGAGTCATCAAGGCGACCAGGAGTCGTCGACGGCCACGAGGGCAATACCAAGATCACTGTACTATCACGCCCGCAATAAACCCTCTAAGAACCCGTGAATTCTGTGCTTTCTCACTGATCTACTGGGCGGTCACGTTTATATAAATTTGATGGGACGAACACACAACTATACTGAGCTAGCCGCACGAATCTCGTAGCGAGCAGACCTTCAATAATAAGTTCGTTACAAATTATTGCCCAAAACTAGCCCTAGTTTATATTGCCTAAAAATCCCGTTTTAGGCAATTTTATTACCTAAAAATTATATTGCCTAAAAATCCCGTTTCAAGCAATTTGGTTGCCTAAAAATGTTATTGCCAAAAATTTAGGCAAAAAATTCCTTGGGTCATTATACCCTTGCAGAGGGTATTATGATTTCAGTCAGAAGTTTGCAACGCAGTGAAGGAGACGTTTCCGACCCCATAAAGTATATATTGGGTTGGCAAGAAAGTCATGTCGTTTTTTATGAATATTTTCAAAGATGATTTATTTATATCAGGACTTATAACACTAGTTTACAAAAAAAAATCGACGTCACCCTACTTGAAGACAACCTTAATTTTCTGGTAAAGAACATCTCCCTGATTAAGAAATGGGCACTTATAATTTTTTTTATGATGTCAATTTTTTTTTAAGTGTAAAAAACGTTTTTGGCCCTTTTTTATTTTCTATCCTTTCTTCTGGTTAACCGATTTTGGTCATCTTAGACTTATTTTATAGGTAATGGAATGCCCTTTAACTCTCTTATACACATCATTGAGTTCCAGTCATTAGTTTAGAAGCTACACCGCGTCAAAGTCTGAAAAAAGGGAAAAAATTCAATTTGGACCGGCATAAATCCGATCATTAAAAATACACGCCTAAAAACCGAAATTAGTTTTATAACTTCTTCTGGAAAGACTATACCCTTGCGATTAGGTAGTGCCGGCTCCATTTCTTTATTTTTTTTCGCCACATTGGATAGCTGGCGACAGTACACATCTGAATTGATGGTTTCATTCCGTCCCAGCAGCTCAAAGTGCACTACACCCTTCCAATTCCACCAAACAGACAGCATAACTTTCCTCTGATGGATATCGGCCTTTGATGTGGCTTGGGCTGGCTCATCTTTCTTGCTCCATGATCTTTTTCGTTCGACATTATGGTAAACAACCCACTTTTCGTCGCCAGTGATGATCCGCTTCAAAAAAGGATCGTTTTTAATCCGTTGCAGCAGAGAATAGCAGATATTGATACGCTTAGTAAGGTGAATTTCCTTTAAGTTATGCGGAACCCAAACATCGAGCTTGCTTACGTAGCCAAGTTTCTTCAAATGGTTTTTAACCGTTGTATGCGACACACTGAGCTTCTCTGACATCTCCCGCGTTGAATAACTCCGGTTTTGATCCAGCAAAGCCTGAATTTGTTCGTCAAATACGGCCGTAGTCGACCAGAACGTGGGGCGTCTTTAACTCCAAAATTTCCAAGCCTGAATTTGGCAAACCAGCGCTGACATTGGCGATCACTCATGGCATCTTTACCATACTCTTCGCACAATTTTTCGCGAGCTTCGACCGCTTTTTTTCCTTTTCAGAAGTAAACAAGAGAGAACGCTATAGTCGGGTTGGTGTCCCGACTATCTAATACCCGTCACTCGGCTAAAGGGATTGCAAGGGAGATGGAGATATAAACTTTGATCAGCAATAACTTTTTAACGAATGGTCCGATTTAAAAAATTTCTTCTACATTTCGATAGGTATTGATAAACACAACAAAACTGCATTTTTCCTTTTCCGAAATATTTAAATTTTTAAAAACGTTTATAAGCTATTGTGGGCGTTAGAGGGGGCGTGGCACCTTTTTGAAATAAACTTGCGCTGCGTCGGAACTCCAAAAATCTTCATGCAAAATGCCAATCCTCTAGCTTTTATAGTTTCCGAGATCTCAGCGTTCATACAGACAGACAGACAGACAGACAGACGGACAGACGGACAGACGGACAGACGGACAGACGGACAGACAGACATGGCTAGATCGACTCGGCTAGTGATCCTGATCAAGAATATATATACTTTATAGGGTCGGAAACGCTTCCTTCTACCTGTTACATACTTTTGCACGAATACAATATACCCTTTTACTCTACGAGTAACGGGTATAAAAAGCAAAATATGCCGAAAATGCTCACTTTGATCCTCCATGTTTAATTTGCTATAGCTTCCACAAATGTTATCGAATAATTACCAAATTTTCATCGATAGTACCTAAGACAATAAGCTTTAAAACGATACTAAAAAGTGTGACCCTGGTGCTCGATTACTCGTAAATAAATTAGATTAAAAACTATTACTAAAAGAAAACGACATGACTTTCTTGCCAACCCAATATATTCTTGATCAGCATCACTAGACGAGTCGATCTAGCCATGTCCGTCTGTCCGTCTGTCTGTCCGTCTGTTTCTACGCAAACTAGTCTTTCAGTTTTAAAGCTATCGGGCTAAAACTTTCCCAAAAGTCTTATATCTATTGCAGGTAGTATATAAGTCGGAACGAGCCGGATCGGACAACTATATCATATAGCTCCCAAAGGAATAATCGGGGAAAAAAATTTTAAAAAAATTTATCTTAGGTGTTTTTGAACCTAGAACCTCCTACTTTTGGAATTGCCATTTTTTATCTAATTCTGAATTTCGAATAAAATTTTTTTTTTCAAAATCGGACGACTATATCATATAGCTGCCATAGGAACGATCGGAAAATTAGTGATTAATAGGAATTATCTGCAAGGGTATATAAGCTTCGGCTTGCCGAAGCTAGCTTCCTTTCTTGTTTTTTAGGTCAAATGACCTTAAATTTCAGGCAATTTTTTTACTTTTTAGGCAATGTTTTTTTCTGGGTGATAGCAAAACATCAGGAGAAGTTTCTGCAGGATAGCGGGAGCGATCGCCCAAGTGTAGAAGAGTGTGGTGGTCCTTTCCACACTTCTGGCAGCAATTTCCACTGCGGCACGAGTCCTGGGATTGATCGTGGGCCAAGCAATTACAGCAGTACTTAGGCTTATGTACTTCATGGATCCTTTTCTGGACGCTTAGTCGTTGAAAACGGTGGCATTTCCGTAGCGGATGGAATTTTTTTGCAGAATCGGCATTGGTAGGATTTAATAATTTAATCTGATTCAATCTGTCATCCAAGGCGGGATATGGAACCCAATAATCGGAAGAGTTATTGTAGGAAGGACCCTTGTAATCGGGTCGGGATCGGAAATTCGGTTAGTCCCATGCACGTTGGAAACACGCGCTGAGAAAGACGAAATTCTGTGTGTGATTGAGGCTGACACTGGCCCTGAAGGTTTGAATGGAATCGTAGTCATTGCAGAATTGTTGCTTGGATGCAACAGCGTATGATGCCGACTTTGGTAAGTGAAACTATTTTGGGCCTTTGTGCAATCACCAAATGGATGGCTGGTTGCAAAGCAATTCGAGCACAACTGTTTATCACGGATGTAGGCTGACCGATCATATATACATATATACGGGGTGTACATATACGCACGGGGTGTTTCTCTTTTAAACACAGATCGCAGCCTTTGGGTAATGGAAATACCCTCGTAGTGAGAGAATTTATTCCTGTCAATTCTGCCATTCGATGTAACTGTTTGGGCTGGACATGGAGTGAATTAGCGGACCGGATGCTATCGACGGCCTCTAGTGTTCGATGGCGCTCAGTTAAAAAGAAATCTAGCTCTAGCCAAGTAGGAATTTCGGCTTTATTTTGAATGGATTGCTCCCATAATGAGAGCGTGAGCTTTGGTAGTTTTGTTGAGCACATGTAAACGAGGATAGGGTCCCAATTCTCAATGTTGATGCCGGAAAATTGTAAGGAGGTTAAGCACCCTTGAATGGTGCGTTGAAGTTCCTTTAAGGCGGCTCCAGACTCTTGTGCTATGGATTGCACATTAAAAAGAGTTTTAAGGTAGCTGTACACCTGCAATCGCTTATTTTCGAAACGCTCAGTTAGATTTTCCTACGCTGAGCGAAAACCTTCATTTGTGAGTGGGGATCTGGAAACTATGGAATGGGCTTCGCCACTAGTTTTGGAATTTAAATGAAATAATTTTTCAACGGGCGTGAGACGCGGATTGTCTATATATATCGCCGTGAAAAGGTCCCGGAAAGTCGGCCAGCGAAGATAATCGCCCGAGAAAACCTCTGTGTCGATTGGAGGGAGCCATAAGATATTGAACTTTGGGACGGAGTTACTGGAGCTTGAGATATTTGGGAGGAGCCCTGTGGGATTTCGATTTGCTCGAGGATCTGAGCGGAAAATATGGTTTTTGGAAAATATGGACACACTGGTGCACGAATAGGGAAAAAATGTTAATTATTTAACAATATTAAAATTCGCATTTTTGTTTTTTTTTTTATTTTAATTATTGTTAGCACTTGACCCACTGTGCGCTTCAGACTGCGCGGACAGTACGTTGACGTATGTATATATGTGTGTAGCGAACAGCTGGACTTGGGAAGGCACCAATTGCGGGAGTTTTCGAGACTTGTTACGAATAGCGGAATAGCTTCTAAATGAAAAATTTATTTTCGGGAATTTATTGAAACAATTAGCTCAGAAATGTATGTAGATAAAGTGGACTGTACTTTGGAAAATGGATGTAAAAATATATGCACGCAGCAGAAAACACAGTAAAAACACAAAAGCTGCCAATTTCGGCAGATCACTTTGATTTGAAATATTCACTGTGGCTGGATTATATATTTTTACACTCGGAAAAATGTAGTTTATAGACCACGAATAAATATTTAAAAAATAAAATATATATAAATATGTATACATACTATACAGTACTGTTGACTGAGAAATGAATGCATTCATGCAGACCTCTAATATATATCATAGGAACGGTGGAAAATTAAATTAAAACAAGAGAGAAAGCTATAGTCGTGTGCCCCGACTATCAAATACGCGTTACTTAGCTAAAGGGAGTACGAGGGTGATAAGGATATAAAAATACACCTTTCAAAAAATGGTTTAAGGCGATTTTTAAAACAAACTTGCGCTGCGTAGTAACTCCTAGAATCTGCATGCCAATGCCAATCTTCAAGCTTTTATAGTTTTCGAGATCTCAGCGTTCATACAGACGGACAGACAGACTTTTGCACGAATACAATATACCCTTTTACTCTAAGAGTATAAAATATACTCATATGATAAAATTCGATGATCCGTTCAAAAGTTATACCCAAAAGAAGATTTTGTCCTTCTTCCCAAAATGAAAATTTAATTCCGTTTGTCAGTTTGTCTGTCTGTCGCAAAACCTTATTTTAAAGTCTTGAAAGTTTATATAGTGTTAAACAAATCGATGTTAGAAACTTAAGTTCTACCACTTTTGGAAACACTAGCTAGTTTAGCGAGAAAACAGCTATAAATAGCGCCATTTTGGAAGGCCGTAACTTCTGTACTACTTAAGCTACGGACTTTCATTCGGCTCTCTGCAATAGAAAATGCCCGTGAAGGGAAAAAGTCTGGAATAGTTTGCTATGGCGGGCCGAATACGAAAATATTGGAAAGTTTATTTAATGACGAGTGTAATAATTTTTCAGAACTTTTATATGTCGAAGGTGCGATCGTCACTAGTTTTTTACCTCGTTGTTCACGCCAAAAGGGCGTTTAATTTCGGGAGGCAGTGTCGAGGCGCAGTTATCTCCAGATGCCCACATCTCGCTCGCTCGCACTGCCCTTCGCTCTCCCTCTCATACTCTCCCGCAACTCTACGCTCCGCTCTGGAGCCGCTAAGTTAAGCTCCATGTAATTAGTTCCTATTTGCAAGTGTAACAATAAACAGCCGCACGTCGCGCAAAACCCCGAAATTGTACACCCGTGTTTTCGATATTATTTCTGCGCGGTTTTGACCCGTTTGTCCTGGAACTCATCATCTTTCAACAGTCAAGCCACACCCGCGCCAACATTTTGGTACTTCGAGCCGGATTTCTGTGTTTCTGGATTTTTCCTCACCTGGAATTTTCCTACGGTGGCTTGAACCGCTCCAGATAAGTTCTACTTATTACTATTATTGGCCGGTCATATAGCCAATTGTGCGAACGCCATTTCGTTCAACTTGTTGTATGATTTCTCGTCTAAATCGAAAAGCGATTAAATCCGACGCAACGGCTTTTAATATATATGTATATTCCAATATATCGCAATTCCTTTGTGCCCAAATTCCGTACACTCCAAAAAATTCAGTGCAAGTTTGCAAGTCCGCAGTGCCCAATTATTTCCATTAAAAAAAATATATTCCTAAAAACTCCAAGTGTGAAAATTTGCACTTTGCATTTTTTACTGTGTTCCAGCTGCGCATATATATTTACACAAATATTCTAATACAGTCTACTTATACTACTCTGCATTGATAAATCAATTCTAACCCTAATAACACAAACATACATACCACACGGCCATTATTATAATTATAAGGGTCATTCCACGTGAAACGTGACAGGCCAATTTGGGTCAAATCTCAGAATCAAGCGAAACTTTTTTTTTCGATAGAGGATTGAAATATAAGGATCGGTTTTTTTTTTTTTTTTTTTAACTCTTACCGTTTATTTTTAAAAAATATTTTTTTAATTAAGCTCCGATTTTTAAGATATGCAGCACTTGAGACTCGTTTAAGTTATTTTAATAATTCCAATGCCACTTTGTGGCATATCATAATATCTTTCAGAAAAATATTTTTAAAAATGTTTAAATTTAAAATTAAGTATTTTTTAAGAAAATTTAAAACTAGAAAACTTCTGTACGACGGAATACACGCGGTTTCCGAATAAAAAAATTATCCCCATATTGCTTCATCAATTCTTCACAAAGTGGTAAAATAAAATTTTTGTAATCGCAAGACGTACTAGTAAAGACAGCGATTTTAGTTTAGCGACTTTGCATCAAGCAACTACAGCGCAACGTGTAAGAAGAGAACAGCAATACGAGCGCGGCAGAGCAGAAATAGTGCTTTCCCTTTCTTACACGTTGCGCTGCTGTTGCTTGATGCAAAGTCGCTAAACTAAAATCGCTGTCTTTACTAATACGTCTTGCGATTACAAAAATTTTATTTTACCACTTTGTGAAGAATTGATGAAGCAATATGGGGATAATTTTTTTATTCGGAAACCGCGTGTATTCCGTCGTACAGAAGTTTTCTAGTTTTAAATTTTCTTAAAAAATACTTAATTTTAAATTTAAAAATTTTTAAAAATATTTTTCTGAAAGATATTATGATATGCCACAAAGTGGCATTGGAATTATTAAAATAACTTAAACCAGTCTCAAGTGCTGCATATCTTAAAAATCGGAGCTTAATTATAAAAATATTTTTTAAAAATAAACGGTAAGAGTTAAAAAAAAAAAAAAAAACCGATTCTTATATTTCAATCCTCTATCGAAAAAAAAAGTTTCGCTTGATTCTGAGATTTGACCCAAATTGGCCTGTCACGTTTCACGTGGAATGACCCATAAAATATATGTATATTCGTTGTCTAAAAATTAAATTTTTCCGTGTGTAAAAAAATGTAATCCAGCCACAGTGAATTTTTCCAAATCAAAGTGATCCGCCGAAATTGGCAGCTTTTGTGATTTTACTGTGTTTCCTGCTGCGTGCATATATTTATACCCGTTACTCGTAGAGTAAAAAGGTATATTGTATTCGTGCAAAAGTATGTAACAGCTAGAAGGAAGCGTTTCCGACCCCATAAAGTATATATATTCTTGATCACGATCACTAGCCGAGTCGATCTAGCCATGTCTGTCTGTCCGTCTGTCTGTCTGCCCGTCCGTATGAACGCTGAGATCTCGGAAACTATAAAAGCTAGAAGATTGGCATTTTGCATACAGATTCTAGGAGTTCCTACGCAGCGCAAGTTTATTTCAAAAAGGTGCCACGCCCCCTCTAACGCCCACAATAGCCATATACGATTTTAAAAATTTAAATATTTCGGAAAAGTAGGAATGTAGTTTTGTTGTGTTTTTCAATACCTATCGAAAGGTAGAAGAATTTTTTTAAATCGGACCATTCGTTAAAAAGTTAGGCCTGATCAAAGTTTAATCTGTATCTCCCTCGCACTCCTTTTAGCTGAGTTACGATTATTAGATAGTCGGTACACCAACCTGACTACAACGTTCGCACTCCCTTTAGCTGAGTGACGGGTATTAAATAGTCGGGACACCAACCCGACTATAGCGTTCTCTCTTGTTTTACCTTAATATTCCAAAATACAGTCCACTTCATCTACATACATTTCCGAGCTAATTGTTTCAATTGTGATAAATTTCCCGCAAAGATATTTTGCATTTCGAAGCTATTCCGCTATTCGTAATCGAAGTCTCCACAATTCCCGCAATCGGTGCCCATCCATAAAAATATAATAAAATCCGAATTTTTATATTATTAAGCAAGTAATATTTTTTCCTATCCGTGCGCCGTCACTTCTCGGCAGCCTATTGTTAGTTGCTGGTTATGTGAAAACATTGCGCACGCTAAATGTGCAGACTTTGGGCATAGTGCGGCCCAAATTGCGGATCGTACTAGGTCTAATGCCAACCTGGACTGGACGTGCCCTACATGCCTACATATCAAAATTGACATTAGAGCATTTATGAGGCAAACGGAGCTGGAGTTCCAGGCTCTACGTGCCGGATTTACGTATTTATTAAGTCGGTTTAATGTTCTCGACTCCAATTTTAAAGGTCGTATTCTTCTTAATCAAATGTCATTAAATATAAATCCTAGTCCAACACTGCCTAATATCGCTTTACATGTTCCAGATCTCTCGAGCAACCTCTCTCTCCAGCCCCACTGCAAGCTATATGTCGTGCGATGAGGACGATCCCAATGGGAACGAGTCATCAACGACTGATGCCAGGGTGCAATCCCTGCCAGATTCTGCTAACCGGTCACCGGCTGTTGCTACTTCAGGGGCTCTGCCGCACCTCGCACTGCCTCTAGCTAATAGCATGATCCCTAGGAAGAACAGCAATAGCCCAGCTCTCTCCTCTCCGGTACCACTCACTGTCATGGTACCTAGGAAATCCATTTTTGTGTCTAGGTTGAATGCATCACTAACTGTAAATGACGTTGTAACGACCCTGTTCTGGGAGGCGGTATAGCTCGCCGTGGTCAGGGTTCGCGACAGATATTTATATTTCCTCTATAGATCGATTTACCTCCCTTTCCCCAGTAATGACACAGAGGGATAGAACTATAAAGTAGGCATGTATTTCGTAGTAATTGTAAAAAATGGGGTCTTGTCGGGTGATGACGTATACGTGAGTCGAGACTGCTTGCTTCGTTGGTTCGACGCTACGGGAGGGCCGAAGGATGGACTGCTTGCTGTCGGTTTGGCGCTCCGGGAGGGCCGAGTGGTGAACTGCTTGCTGTCGGGATCCGATGCTACGGAAGTGCGAGTGATGAACTGCTTGCTGTCGGTTTGGCGCTCCGGGAGGGCCGAGTGGTGAACTGCTTGCTGTCGGGGTCCGACGCTCCGGAAGTGTGTGTGATGAACTGCTTGCCGTCGTGGATCCGATGCTACGGGAGCCTTGGTGATGAACTGCTTGCCGTCGTGGATCCGATGCTACGGAAGCGTGTGTGATGAACTGCTTGCCGTCGTGGATCCGATGCTACGATGCATCGTTAGTTTCGACCTGCCGTTTCTACATCCGTTTCGTTTCCGGGTCGGACGCCGGAAACGTGACGTCTGGGGGAACTCACTGAGGTGGGCCTGAATTACGTAAACCGGGCCGCCTCAGTGATCACGACTGGGTCTGCGCTGATTTCAGGGAAACCACACCGGGACGCCAGTGATCCTCACCAGGTCGCTGAGCCGATTTAAAAACCGCACTCTTACGGATCCACCCCCAATGCCAAGATTAGCTATCAGAACACTTACCCGGATATTTCTCCTTGTTGCTGATGTGTTTCCTCGAAGATCGTCGGAACGCAAGTGACTCATCTGGGGTCTTGCCTCTGCTTATATAGGCCCCGTTGAGTGTGCCCAGAGCGGTCGATGTTGAGAATCCCGATATCGATAATTCGTTATCGGGTCACGAATATAGCGATGGTAGTAGGTTACCGATGTATCGGTGGGATTAGTGTGGCCAGTTATCGTTTTGGGCGCGCGTTTGAAAAGGTTGTTCTTTGGTGGGTTGTATTTAGTTGTTGTGACGATGGGTCGTCACAACGTGATGCATCATATTGTAACAAACCTCTCCCTTCCCAATCAAAATAGTATCGACATTACCAAATTTAATTTTAAACAGATAAGAGATTACTCTTCATTTAAAATACTTGTTCCTGATGGACTGTTTTCCAATTTTTGGCCTGCTGACATAATTGTTCACGAGTATATAAAAAAAAATAGTTCCCTTTCCATAGCTTCCTCGTTGACGCCAAGCTCTGTTTTAAATTCAAAAAACTAAATTTCCTAATCCACTATCAGAATGTTTGGGGACTTCTTAGTAAGCTCTCTACGCTTTATAAAAATAGTTCAATTTTCGAAGCATATGTTGTCCGTACACGATAGTGAGATTTTCCCTAATAACTTTTTTGTTTATCGGAGTCAAATCCAATTTAACTTCTGAGCTTGTTGATACTTCTGATTCATCTTGTATTGAATTTATTTCCGTAAAAATATATTTCCCAAAATCTAATATTTTTCTAACTTGCTCCTATATACCCCCTGCCTCTGAATTTAACATGTATCTATTGCACCTGTCCGCCATATACAAAATGCAATAGTGTTACAAATATAGATTATCCATACGCTCTACCTCATTTGAACTCTATCTTTAAACCAGTCATTAATGTTTCTGATGTTCTACAGAGTCTTGATACTCTCAAGCTCTCATTTTCACCGGGTCCTGATAGAATACCTAGTTGTATACTCAGGAATTGCTCATCCTATCTTGCTCTTCCCTTAACATTGATATTTAATTTGTCCCTAAGTCAAGGAAGATTTCCATCCATATGGAAGGAATCCGTTATTGTTCCATTGTTTAAAAAAGGGAATAAGTCCGACATCTCAAATTATCGTAGTATTGCTAAACTGAGTTCAATTCCAAAACTTTTTGAAAAAATTATAACCTGCCAGTTGCAGCATCATTGCCGGTCTGTTATTTCACCTTGTCAACATGGCTTTACTAGATGTCGTTCTACTTCTACTAACCTACTGGAATTTACGTATTTAATTACTAGAGGTTATCTGACACATCGTCAGACTGATGTGATCTATACAGATTTTTCTAAAGCTTTTGATTCAGTGAACCACAGGCTTCTTATTTATAAACTATCCCTTTTGGGTTTTCCTCCAATTCTACTTGAGTGGATACTTTCCTACCTTTCTAATAGAACTCAAATGGTCTGTTTTAACAATAGAATTTCCAAAATAATTAATGTTACTTCTGGAGTGCCACAGGGTAGCCACCTGGGTCCTTTACTCTTTGGCTTAATGATTAATGATCTACCTAATGTTATAAAATCATTTACCGTATTAATGTATGCAGATGATGTCAAGCTATGTTTGTCCATGTGTTTACCTAACTCATATAATGACCTTCAATTAGATCTTGACTGTTCATCTAAGTGGTGCATGACTAACATGTTAAATTTAAACTATTCTAAATGTAACTTTATGACCTTTTATCGTTGTAATCCATCTCTGTATTCTTATTCTATTGGAAATGTCCGCGATTCCGCTTACTTGCCCAAAACGGTTTAGGGCTCCGCGCGTAACAAGCTTTGCTTGGTGTCGTAAGGGCCACTTGTTTGTACTGACCATAGTGCATCAACGTCCAAAGTAAAGTAGAAGTGGACTGTATTAGAATATTTGTGTGAATATATACGCGCAGCTGGAACACAGTAAAAAAATGAAGAGTGCAATTTTGCGGAACAATTTGAAAAATCGGAAACTTTTACTGCGGCTGGGTTATATTTTACACACACTTGTAGTTTTTAAGAATATATTTATTTTTAATTGAAATAATTTGGCACTTGCAAACTTGCACGGAATTTTTGGAGTGTACTGGGCGCAAAGGAATTGCGATATATTGGATATATTAAATGCCGTTGCGTCGGATTAAATCGTTTTTCGATTTAGACTAGAAATCATACAACAAGTTGAACGAAATGGGGTTCGAACCACTGGCAGTATGACCGGCAAATAATAGTAATAAGTGGAACTTATCTGGAGCGGTTAAAGCCACCGTAGCTGCTGGTGAAAATCCAGGAAAATTCCAGGAGAGGAAAAATCCAAAATTTGAAATCCGGCTCGAAGGACCAAAATGTTGGGGAGGGGGTGGCTTGATTGAAGAAGCTTGATAAGTCCCAGGAAAAGCGGATGAATTTCCGCGCAGACATCGTAACGAAAACACGGGCAGAAAACTTTGGGTTATTACGCAACGTGCGTGTGTTTATTAGTGCTCTTGAAAATAGGAACTCCGGCTCCAGAGCGGAGTGTAGAGTTGCGGGAGAGTTGGAGAGGGAGAGCGAAGGGCAGTGCGAGCGAGAAATGTGGACATCTGGAGAAAACTGCCGCTCGACTCTGCCTCCTGAAATTAAACGCCCTTATGGCGTGAACATAACATATGCGCCATATTGTTAGTTTCAATCGGTTTTTGTCAAAAAGGTGGAGTCATGTTTAGTTTTTAAAATATCGAATTTTTTTTAACAAGACTCGGCTTTTTTCTATGAACGCACGCAAAAGCATGTAATGCATTTCGCTCGCACTTATTATATGCTTTTGGTTTTCATGCTTACGAGTCATTTAACAGTCTGTTGACCATAACTTAATAACAAAAAGAATTTTATACTTAAAAAATGCTTTAACCATCCCCTTTATAAAGATTAAATTTAAAAGTCATGCCTTTTAAAGTTTTATTATACATTTATTATATAGGTCATTATTTTAACAAAAGTTGATTTATTTTGTAATGAATAGTGCTTGGCAATAAGTAATTTTTGTGTTCGTCGTATAAAGAAATGAAAGGACAATGTTCCTTTTACTGTCATCGTTTTTTGGAATCTTTTTTCCAACTTTTTCTCTTCAGCGGCATATTCCTCGTTTGTTGAAAATTTGACTAAAATATTTTGAAGTGATTTCGATTTCCATTCAAATAACTCCCAAGGTGTTTGTATTGGGTTAGTTATTCTTTGCAAACTTGCTCTAGCGGCTAACCTTTTAACTGTGCCGCCTAGGCCATCGCACGCACCTTTGCCGTGAGAAGTGGGAAAGAAGTGCCACTCAGCCAGTAGCCCGAAATCTTTGAGGTGATGCGTTAGATTTGCAAAATTTTTTGTATTTTTATATTTAGCGCCAGAGTTAACATGCCCCTCTCACCGGCCACAGGAAACAACACAGAAGCGACATTTGACGGACAATAATAAGGATTGCCAACATGAGAAACCCAGGGTACACTGATAGAGTGGACTCGTACACACTTTGACATAATAAAATTCATTCTTATTTGGTACTCCAAGCAACACAGTCGTTTATTTCGAAGACTTCGTTCCAACATTTTCTAAAATAATACTCGCATATAAGACCACCCCTACTCCCTCGGTCACAGGACGGTAACTCCAGCTCCATCCGAAAAATATGTAATTTTTTTTACTATGGTCAAATTTTCTTTTATAAATTCAATTAAATGTCTTTGAAAAACATGGACTGCTATAGTATCGTGATGCAAACATTCAGATATAATCACCAAGCTTTTAATGCTAATTTGTCCTTCATCAGTCCTGTAGTAAATGGCAAACGGGTGGACAGTTGCTTGATTACACCAGTTTACAAAAAAAAATTTATGAAATACGCACTTCATGAAACCTTTATTTTCCGGTAAGGTACATCTTTCTGATTAAGAAAAGGGAACTTACAATTTTTTGTATGGTACCAATTTTTTTTTAAGTGTAAAAAAGTTTTTGACGCTTTTTTAATTTCTAACTCGAGCTGTGATTAACCGATTGCGTCCATCGGAGACTTATTTTACAGGTAATAGATTGCCCTCTAACTTTCTTATACACGGTATTGAGTTCCATTCATTAGTTTAGAAGCTACACTTCGTCAAAGTGGAAAAAGTTTGAAAAAATTCAAAAAAGCTGGCATAAATGGCTTCGTTAAAAATACACGCCTAAAAACCGAAATTAGTTTTATAACTTCTACTTAAAGATACATCTTTAAGCCAACTAATAAGACCATCAACTCCAAAAACAACCAAGGTTTCGATTTTATATCGATTTTTTACGTTGGGGAAAACGGGTATTACAGCCCTGTTAGAGCCCTGTTGAGCCAGTTAACAGCTGTAAACGGGCAAAAAATCACCGTTTTCGGAAGCTTCAAAAATGCATATCAAATTAATTTGCTGGTGGATTGCAATGATCAATATTTAGTTTTCTTCGTCTAAGAACCTTCTACCAGAGAAAACTATAAAACAATCGGTTAATCACAGGTCGAGTTAGAAAAAAAAAAGAATTGGTACCATACAAAAAATTCTAAGTGCCCTTTTCTTAATCAGAAAGATCTTACCGGAAAATAAAATTATTATTCCAATGAACGCCCTGCACGGAATCTTGAAGGACAAAAGCGTAATTTTCCGAAAAGTCGCAAATGACAATGCACTCATCAGTGGTAAGTTCTGCCTTTTTCTTGGTCATAAACTCATTTTATTTTCGTACTAAAAATGAATGTAGAAGTAATTTTTCCAATCCCGTTTTTAATTTTTCTAAAAATTCATCGACAGGGGATATCATCAGTTGTAAAGTTGTTCTGTCAACTACTGTCTGTAACGTATTTCCTCGATGAATTGGCTTTCAAAAATATTTGTAAGTCCTTCAACTAAATGTGATGCACCAGGACACCCGTAGCACTTTCCTGGCACACGCGAACCGACGAACTTTTTTGATATTTTTTTTGGCATTTTCTTTGCACTATAACTTTTATCTATAACCGTAAGCTACGTAAAAAGTGCACCTCACAGATGACAATAAGTCAATAAGTTTTGTGTAAATTGATTGATACAAGTTTTGGTTCAATGCAGTGAACTAAGCCAGCTCACAATTATAGAACTAGTGGTTCTTTTTCAATTTATCAATTTTATTATCGATTACATTCTTAAAACAAGAGTGAACGCTATAGTCGGGTGCCCCGACTATCAGATACCCGTTACTCAGCTAAAGGGAGTGCGATATAAAACTTTGATCAGGCATAACTTTTTAACGAATGCACAGTGGGGAAAAAGTCAGTTTTTTTGGCATAAACTCTAGTTTTACAGATAGAGCCCTGAAAATTATAATATATACTCCTTATGCACAAATAGAATTTCGGGTTTTTCCATTTTTTGAAAAAACTTTACGGTTGTAAAACACCACCCACAGCCACCCACCCATCACCTCCCCATTATGGTCAACCCCCTAAAAATGTTCAGAATACTTTTTTTTTTATTAATAGAAAACCTATTTATTTAGAAAAGAAATATAAGATAGGATAAGATAGTTATGAAAAAAAAGTTTATTATCCTCCACCTTAAGTCTCTGAGGAAAAAGCCAAAAAGTTAAAAATTTGGAGGAGTTTTTTTTTAAAAGGGGCAAAAACGGGCAAAAAGCAATGATAGCACTTGTTACTTTATTATTTTGTTAATACATTTCTATAACAACCTTGCGTCGATCAGCGTAGATTTTTAACTAAAGCTTAACAGAACACAAACACTTTTGTTAGTTTTCGGCTAAAATAGACATACACAAGACATTAAATAACTGGACAATGCAAACAGTTACAACACAATTTGTTTTGAGAAGTATTTAAGCATATCTTGACGTAAATTTTCCATATTTTTGTTTATTTTTTAGCCCTCTAAACACTTTGCACGTCGTTGGGAAACTTTGTAGTAAAATTAGCGCGTTTTTTCTTCGAGATGAGCACGTTAATCGATAGACTTTGATCGGCTACAACAAATTATCGGTGGCGCGTAAATTTTTTTTAAAAATTGTTTTAATAAGTTTAATTATTTTAGTATTAAAAAAAATATTTGTTTTTTAAATAAGTAACTTTTATTTTTTGCGTTTATGCCAAAGTGGAATGGTCCGAATTATTTTCTTCTACATATCGATAGGTATTGATAAACACAACAAAACTGCATTTTTACTTTTCCGAAATATTTAAATTTTTAAAATCGTATTTAAGCGATTGTGGGCGTTAGAGGGGGCGTGGCATTCTTTTGAAACAAACTTGCGCTGTGTAGGAACTCCTAGAATCTGCATGCAAAATGTCAATCGTCTAGCTTCCGAAATCTCAGCGTTGATACAGACAGACGGACAGGCAGACATGGCTAGATCGACTCGGCTAGTGATCCTGATCAAGAATATATATACTTTATGGGGTCGGAAACGCTTCCTTCTAGCTGTTACATACTTTTACAATATACCCTTTTACTCTACGAGTAACGCGTATAACTACGTCTTAAATATAAAGAAATTGTTAAAAGGCTGTTAAATGACTCGTATGCCTGAAAACCAAATGCATCTAATAAGTGCGAGCGAGATGCACTACATGCTATTGCGTGCGTTCATAGAAAAAAGCCGAGGCCTTGTTAAAAAAAATTCGATATTTTAAAAACTAAACATGGCTCCACCTTTTTTTCAAAAACCGATTGAAACTAACAATATAGCGCATACGTTAAATTAAAAAAAAAAATTTTTTGTGGGGAACCCGTTAAAAAAATTTTTGTAAATTCTTAATTTGTTTTTATTTTTAAGAAATTAAAAACTCATTTTTTTTAAGAAGAGGTTTAAGAGGAATTAATGCAAAAGACACGAATTAAATCGAATTACTACAACCGGAGATTCAGATTTTCAATGCGAGGGTACTTTTTCAAAAAAATTCACGTTTTTTGGCAAACTAAAAAAATTCTAAACAAAAATTTTTTTCGGCCAAATCCTGATACACGTTTTTACCAATTTTCCGAATAGTACACGTAAAAAAAGTTTCAGGCAAATCAAAAATGTGACCAAGAAAAGGTGTTCGGTTTGTAAAAGAACCGCCCATATATATATTGCAGTAATCTACTTTGTACAAATTGGTAGAAGAACTGGCCTTCATGCAGCTTTAGTAGTAGTATGAAAAGAAAATGTAAGTCCATTCTGATTTATAAATATTAATAAAGAATGATATAAGTATTAAAAAAATCAGATAAATTTATTGAAGTCGTCATAAATGATTTGAAAAATATTTTTCGAATTTAGTATTTTTTTTAGGGTAGTCCCCAAAGTATCGGTAAGGGTTAAGGTCGATCTCGAGATTGGAAAGGTTTGAAATGTCAAAAAACGAGGTTACAGCTTCCGGATATATTCTCTTTCGATTTGACCATCAAGCTGTGCAGACGTGTTTTTTAAAAACCTCTCTCCACACAAGTCATATATATAAACCACGTGCAAGTGGTAAGAACAGTGAAAATAATTATTTCAATCATAGTGATGCAACGGAAAAGAAGTTACAAAGCAAAACTGTTTCTATTTCGGTGCCAGTTCTGAACAGGGTAATTCAAATTTTAGAATTTTCTCTCAAGTGCAACTCCAACCTCCGACTTTCACATTAGATTGGCACCAAATGCATAAATGCATGCCATTGTAGCAGTCGCTAACCCAATGAGGAAAAATTCAGCCAATTTAGACGAGAAAACCCCCAGAGCAGGCTCACCCCGAAAGTGGTGGCCTACCATAAGAAAAAGTTTCATAACCTGCGATGAATACACCAAAAATCATTCGATCATCCCAGGCGTATACGTGATCCACAGCGACAAAAAGCTGCCATCCGCGTAAGCCATAAATTTCCAATCAACCACTCACTTGGGCCGAAAACCCAAAGCGCGGCCGTTTAAACCTTTAAATACCTAATCATAGTCATAGCTCTACAAAAGAGAGATTAGAAAAAAACATCGAAAGGCTCTCACTTCCAATACTTCCATTAGAGTGTTTAATTTAAATGCATAGGTAACTGCTAGCAGTCGTCTCCACGTCTTTGTATAGCACTGATCTACGAAGGTCCCCTGTAACCCGGCTAAAATCGCGAGAAGTTAAGTAAAACCGCGTTTGTGGCAGGAGCATGTGGCTCAAAGGCCGTTAAAAAAGTCGTAATATCGCCTTAGTTGTAAGATTACATATTGTTTTTTATTTTTCCTATTGTGAAAATCGGCCATGAGGCAAAGAAAGATTAAATGGCTGCGAAAATGGTGATAAATGTTTGAAATTAAAGGTAAAAATCAGTGAAGAGAAATAGTGTATAATAAACATATTTGTTCACGCCAAAAGGGCGTTTAATTTCGGGAGTCAGTGTCGAGCGGCAGTTTTCTCCAGCTTTCCACATCTCGCTAGCTCACACTGCCCTTCGCTCTCCCTCTCCAACTCTCCCGCAATTCTACGCTCCGCTCAGGAGCCTCTAAGCTAAGATTATTGTAGTCAGTTCCTATTTACAAGTGCACAAATAAACAGCCGCATGTCGCGCAAAACCCCGAAAGTTTTCTACCCGTGTTTTCGTACGATTTCTGCGCGGAAATTCATCCGACACCACACTTCTACAATCAAGCCACCCCCGCCCCAACATTTTGGTCCTTCGAGCCGGATTGCTCCAGCAGATAAGTGCGAACATATTATTTGTTATTAACTGCCGGTCGACAGTCAGCCATCCGAAAACATAATTCGTTTGACTTTCTGTACGATTTGTCTAAAATCCAAGTCCGATTTAATCCGACAACGGCAGTTAGTAAATTACAATTCCAATTCCGTCTTTTATTTCTTCGTCTCCTTTAACGTGCGGCCATATTGCCTATTTTCCAATTCCTTTTCTTGTGCATATTGATGTACAAGTTTCATATGCGCATTTGGCCGTACATCCAGTAAAAATACATCCAAAATCAAATCGAAGAAATTTCAAAATATTAATCCAAATAAAAAGTGTGCAAATAAAAAGTCAAGCGTACAGTGAGAAAGAAAAGTCAGTGAACAGTGAAAAATAAATTAAATTCAAAAATTAAATACAAATTAATTTCCCACAAAAAGGGATCCGAAAAACTAAGTGTTCCGCCAATTTAGGCCCACAAATATTTTTTCATACTGATTTTTTTATTGTATATCCGCTGTGACAAATATTTGCATACTTTAGTCAAAAATCCAAATCCAAATAATACAGTCCACAATAAATCGAAAATTCACAACACATACCCGCCGGCCAAATTTAAAATAAAAATTTTCCGCCATATTGATTATCTATATACTCCACATCTTATATATATATATATTTATTCTACATTTATTATACATATATTACATCCATATTATACATATATTACATCCATATTATACATCCATACTTCCATACATATTTTTCTCTACAAATACACCCAATTCCAAACATCGAAGTATTTCCGTCGGCCATCCATAAATATATATATTCAATAAATTCCCAAGCCGACGTGAAATAACTTTTGAGTCTCAGTGTGTTTTTTTTCCTATCCACCACTATTCAACATACATTCACACATACATACATGCAAATTCCCGAAATTCCCGCGCATTCCAGCATCTCTCATACATAGCCCGCAAAGGGGCTTTATGCACGAGATCATTTTGGGCATTTGGGTTATCCAACGTTCCAAGTGCTCTTTTATTCCGAGCCATTCCAAATAAATAAAATAAAATAAAAATCCAACAAATAAATACCAAGCTCAATTCGAATAAACTTAAATAAATACTGAGAGTTAAAAAATTAAAATTAAATTTACAAAATCCCTCATCGCTAGAGTTCCAAAAAAAAAATTAAATAAAATACTGTCGACATCCCAGAAACCAGTGGAATCAATCTATTAATATTGTTCCCGGTTTGCGTCCGAATCAACTAGTTACCGCGTCCATTCCAGTATTTTTTATTTATTTATTGAGTTTGGTATATCCATATATATATACTTCATTTATTTTCTTTTTGGGGAGAAAAAAGAAAATTTCCAAAAATACCATCCGCATAATACTGCAAAGTATTTTTTGGTTTGTCTCCGAATAATTTACAAAAAAAATAGAGAAAAATACTAACGATATCCAATCCCATCCTAATTCGGCCAGCCACCCCT
The DNA here is from genome assembly GCA_037075205.1 of Drosophila prostipennis. Taxonomy (NCBI): domain Eukaryota; kingdom Metazoa; phylum Arthropoda; class Insecta; order Diptera; family Drosophilidae; genus Drosophila; species Drosophila prostipennis. The sequence continues at coordinate 22,602 of JBAMCJ010005901.1, forward strand.
CATAAAATACTGAACGAAAAATACTTCATCAAGAACAGTATTTTTCAGTATTTTATTTTTTAGTATTTTTGGTATTTTTTCGATTCTTGTTCCATCGTTCCACCAAAAGCCTGGGGAATATTTTCACAATAATTCAGCCACGCATATCGACTGTTTTAGCAGGTCGAGACCCTATTTCCACCAGTCCATAAGTGGGTCCGTAATTTCTTTTCTGATTTTTGTCCGAAAGATCAGCGCGCACATTCCGAATCCAAACAGCATCCTAGTTTGGTATGTCCGGGGAAAGTTCTAATAAACTATCCCCTGTTCCATCACCGAAAATACCAAAAATCGCCGTAAGGACGCCCACACCTACAAAGGTCAAGACGCCAATTCCTAAAAGGGCTCCTTCTCCTATCGAAAGATCCACGCGAGCCAGCACGAAAATGGTTGCAACGGCTGCCGAACTCGCCTTAAACCAATTTATTGAAGTCTCGGATCGACTTTCCGAATTGGAAGCGCGAATAAATATTCCCGCGGCGGTCCCTCCTACGTTGTCCGTCCTCAATATTCGCCGAGACGAAATCAAAGAGGTATGGGTCCGCATCAAAAAAGAGTACGATGCGTGTACCGCGTGCCTTGTAGCAGCCGGAGAAAGTGCAGCTGACAGCTTGCCAGTTCTCAAGGCTAAGTACGGTTACTGCTACAGCGCGTACGAAAGGTGCGGCGCCCAAATAGCAGACCAAATAGCGCAGACTCCGCAAAATCCGCAAGCTACCTCCACTCCAGATACTCCTCAGACATACATTCCGTCAGGCTGCCACCTTCCGCCGTGCGATACCGAGGTTTTTACCGGCGATTATCTTCGTTGGCCAACCTTCAGGGATCTATTCACGGCAATTTACATCAACAATCCTAGACTCACTCCAGTCGAGAAATTATTCCATCTTAATGCTAAGACGAGGGGCGACGCTCACAATATAGTTGCAAATTCACCCCTTACTAACGATGGCTTTCGCTCAGCGTGGGATAACCTCACTGAGCGTTTCGAAAACAAGCGATTGTTAGTAAACAGTCAATTGAAGATACTCTTCAATGTGCCGTCCGTCACACAGGAGTCTGGGTCAGCTTTGAAAGAACTTCAAAGTACCATCCAGGGGTGCCTTACGGCGTTAGAAATGTCCGGTATTCAGGTCGAAACTTGGGATTGCCTCTTGGTGTATATGTGCTCATCCAAACTCCCAAAGCTTACGCTTTCCCTATGGGAGCAGTCCCTTCACAACAAAGCCGAGATCCCTACGTGGCATGAGCTGAACGTTTTCCTAACGGAACGTCACAGAACCCTAGAAGCCATAGATGATGTTCGACCATCAGGCTCTAGTCAGGCTCAGCCCAGGGCATCCACATCCAACTCGGCGTCTCGGAGAATAAATTCTTATGAGACAAGGGTAACGCCTCGACAACCTAGAGGGTGCGATCTCTGTAATAGAGAAAACCATCCAATACGCACATGCGCCCAGTTTCTCCGGATGACGGTCGACCAACGCATCGCCTATATCAAACGAAAACAGCTGTGTTTGAACTGCTTTGCGCGGACACATCAGCTGCGCGACTGCGAAAGCGCACATAATTGCTTCACGTGCCGCGGCCGCCATCACACCCTCCTACACCGAGGCACCCCATCCCCAGCGCGCGCAAATCCAACGCCAACGCCCAGATCCAGACCGAATACTCCCGGTCCCTCGGCTGCCAGTGGCACGCAGCCAACACTTCAAAATTATTTTGCGGCAGGCTCTAGGTCAGTCCTCCTAGGCACCGCCATGATTCATATATGCCATCAGGGTTCCAACTACCAAGCGCGAGCCTTAATAGACTCCGGATCTGAGGCGACCTTCATCACTGAGCGCCTTTTCAACCTGATTAAGCTGCCGTTCCAGGTTATCCAAGCACAGGTCTCAGGGCTTAATCAAACGGTCTCCGCTGAGACAAAAAAGCTCTGCCAATTTACGATTCGTTCTCCGACCCGGCCTAGTTTGCAGTTAAACACCACTGCCTACGTGCTTCCGCAAATAGCCGGAAATCTTCCCTCATGTCCGCTTCCGCAACATTTCCTGCGAGATCTTCCCGAACTTCCACTAGCGGATCCAAAGTTTTATGAGAGCGCACAAATAGATCTTTTAATCGGGGCCGATATACTTCCTTCCATTCTACTAAGCGGCACCCGAGCGAACATCTGTGGCTCTCTTCTCGGTCAAGAGACCATTTTCGGCTGGATTCTAACAGGACCAGTACCCGCTCCGAGGCAAGATAGAATTTCATCGTTTTCTACGCATGTTGCACACACGTACGAAGCGTCTCTCGATAAACTCCTCACCAAATTCTGGGAGGTGGAGGATCTGCCAGTAAAGGTGGCAAAAGAATCTGACGTGATCTGTGAGGATAATTTCCTTCGGACCACCACAAAAGACGATACCGGCAGGTATGTCGTGAGTCTTCCGTTTCGAGATCCTGAGAACATGAAATGCTCCCTAGGACATTCCAGATCCCTGGCGTTGGCTCAATTTTTAAGAAACGAGCAGCGGCTAAAAAGGGACAGTACGCTAAAATCCAAGTACGACTCAGTGATTCAAGAATATCTCGACCTCAACCACATGAGAGAAGTCCCTCCTACCCACGATTCAGCGTGTTATTACCTTCCACACCACGCGGTGTTAAAACCGGAGAGTACGACCACCAAACTTCGAGTGGTATTCAACGCCTCCAGCCCTTCAGACAACGGGGTCAGCTTAAATGATATCCTTCATGCTGGCCCGGTCCTACAGTCCGATCTAACCATCCAGATCCTGAAGTGGCGATATTTCCGTTTTGTGTACAGTGCTGATATCGAGAAAATGTACCGGCAGATCTGGGTAGATCCGAAGCAGACAGCGTTCCAACGTATCTTATTCCGCAATAGAGAAGGATACATTCGCGATTTTGAGCTAAAAACTGTTACGTTTGGGGTCAATTGTGCACCGTTTCTGGCAATTCGGGTCCTGCAACAGCTGGCGACCGACGTGCAACTAACCCATCCAAGGGCGAGTAAAGTTATTCGTGGTTGCATGTACGTCGATGATGTCCTTTCGGGAGCTGACTCTGCAGAAGAGGCTCACCTTACCATTCGCGAGTTGCAGAGTGCCCTCGATTCGGCTGGTTTTCCATTAAGAAAGTGGACCTCCAACCATAAAGAAGTTCTGGCTCATATCGAAACCAATCATCTTTTAAACGCCGATTTCCTCGAGATAGATACGGAAAGCACGGCGAAAACTCTCGGAGTCCGTTGGAAAGCAACATCCGATGAGTTTTTCTTCGCCCCTCCAGACCTATCCAACGAAGCTACACTCACGAAACGACACGTGCTTTCCCAAATTGCCAAGCTGTTTGATCCAGCAGGCTGGCTCGCTCCTTTCGTGGTCTGTGCCAAGATTTTCATGCAGGAGATCTGGCTTCATGATCTAGGGTGGGATGATGAACTCCCAATTGAACTGTGCCAAAAGTGGCGTGATTTTCTCCAAAGTTACTCGGTCCTAGATCTAGTCCGAATTCCCAGATGGGTTTCCTTCCGCCCAGAGTTTCGAGTAGAACATCATGGATTCTGTGACGCCTCTCAAAAGGCGTATGGTGCTGCGATCTATGTGCGCGTAGAAATGGGGCACACGACGCTAGTGCATCTCCTTACGGCCAAGACGCGCGTGGCGCCAGTCAAAACTGTGTCGCTTCCCAGGCTAGAGCTGTGTGGAGCTCTATTGCTATCCGAGATGGCTGAATCCATCCTCCCCCATATGCCAATGCTGTCCTCAAAACTCCATTGTTGGACCGATTCCACGATTGTGCTTGCATGGCTAGCCAAACCAGCATGCCAATGGACAACGTTCGTTGCCAATCGGGTAACAAAGATTACCCAGTCCACAGAGGCAGCCAATTGGGCACATGTTCAATCCGAACACAATCCAGCTGACTTGGCCAGTCGGGGAGTGCCTCTACAAGAACTGGTCGACAACTCCCTTTGGTGGCATGGACCAACTTGGTTGTCAAAGCCACGAGATCAGTGGCCTTCCCAAAGCACCGACTTACAGGTGACCGAAGTGGAAAGGCGTCCTGTCAAGGCCCATGTGGCGTCCATCCCGACAGAAGACATCCTTGATCGCTTTTCCAAGTTAGATAGAGCGTTACGGGTCCTTGCGTATGTCCACCGTTTTGTCCAGCGATGTAAGAAACAGTCGCAGATGTCGGAAGTCCGTCTAGAAGCCCAAGAACTTGTCGCCGCTGAACGGCTCATGGTCATTAGCACTCAGCGCAGATATTTTTCTAATGAATATCGCTGCTTGAGTCAAAAGCGTCCTGTGTCCGCGACAAGTTCCATCCTCTCCTTAAACCCCTTTCTAGATCAGAAAGGGCTTATAAGGGCTTGCGGCCGCATAACGGCCTCCGAAAACTTGCGATATGACGAACGACATCCGATAATCCTCCCGTACGAATGTGCACTCTCTCGACTACTGGTGAACTTTACGCATCTCATAACGTTGCACGGAGGTAACCAGTTAGTCGTACGTCTCACCCGGTCAAGATACTGGGTTCCGAGAATAAAGAACTTGGTAAAGGCCGTGATTAACTCCTGCAAGGTCTGCGTTATTCACAAGAAGCGCTTGCAAGTTCAGATGATGGGGAGTTTTCCGAGAGAGCGAGTTTCTTTCTCCCGGCCATTCACGTACACAGGGATGGACTACGCTGGCCCTTTCGACATCAAAAATTACACAGGCAGAGCTTGCCTAATTACAAAAGGGTATGTGTTGGTTTTCGTATGTTTCTCTACAAAGGCCATCCATCTAGAGCCTACATCCGATCTGACGACCGAGAAATTTCTCGCCGCTTTCGCTCGGTTCGTATCCAGAAGAGGTTGTCCCCGTCAAGTGCAGTCCGACAATGGGAAAACCTTTGTCGGCGCTGCCACCCTGCTCTCCCGAGATTTTCTACAAGCCGTAAAAGAGTCTGTGACTGATGCGTATAGTCATCAGCAGCTCAACTGGCAATTCATTCCTCCGGGGGCACCCCATATGGGAGGCCTGTGGGAAGCTGGTGTCAAAAGCTTCAAAACCTTGTTTTACAAGTCCACCGCTACTCGAAAGTACACCTTTGAAGAGCTTTCAACCCTCCTAGCGAAAATTGAAGCTTGTCTAAATTCCAGACCGCTATCTCCCATGTCAGAAGATCCTACTGATCTCTTGGCGTTGACACCAGGGCATTTTCTCGTCGGCGGACCTCTTCTGTCCATAGTAGAGCCCGAATTAAAAGGGGAATCCAAGTCCATTGTGAATCGGTGGCAACACTTAAAGGCGCTCCATCAGCAATTCCAAGCTCGATGGAAAGAGGAGTATCTCAAGGAGCTCCACAAGCGTAACAAGTGGCAGTCCCCGACCGCAAATCTCCGCGTTGGCGACATGGTAGTCGTCAAAGAAGACAATCTGCCCTCGAATGAGTGGCGCCTTGGCAGAATCGACTCTGTCTTTCCGGGGGCTGACGGCAATGTCCGTGTCGTCAGCATTCTCACGGCACGCAAGATTATTAAGCGTCCCGTGACCAAGGTGGTTCTTCTGCCAGGAGAACACTCCAACCGTCTTCCTCAACCAACATCCTCCGCATAATTCTCCAATCATCCTCGCCATCTAATCATTTTTTAAATCATCTCCATGTTTTTTTTCTTTTTTTTTCTGTCCATTACTCCCTACCAGATCACATCATGGTACCTCGTCCACGCAGCGCTCAGGCTTTGGAGAGCAGACGTACTCGAGGTTTAAATTCCTACCGATGCCGAGTCTGCCGTGGAATCCATCCGCTTCGGAAGTGCCAGAGGTTCCTAAAGCTGAGCGCAGAGAAGCGGCTTCGAGCAGTGCTTGTCAACAAGTACTGCTCAAATTGTCTCGCTCACGAGCACTCCGACGTGAGTTGTCGCAGTGGCGACAAATGCAAAACGTGCAACGGAAAGCACCACACGCTCCTGCACATGTGCGAGCGCCCTCTGCCGTCGGCGACTCAGCAGCGTCGCGCGAGAACCGCCACCCGCAGGGAGGCGCTCGGCATCCGCCGCTTCTCAGCAGCGCTCGCGCCGGCAAAATCCGCCAACTCGCAGAGCGCTTGCCTCTCCGCCGCGCTCAGCCTCCTCGACACCGGCACCGTCACTGGCGTCCATCCTCCAGCGGCACAGCGTCAACGTCCTGCCGACGGCCATGGTTACTTTGGAGACCGGGCTCAAGAACTTCGACACAGCCGCCCTCATCGACCCGTGTACGCCGACGAGCTGCATCGACGCATCAATAGCGTCCGCTTTCCGCCTGCCGACCACTACCGTCGGCGAAGAGAGGATCTGCACAGCGACAATTCGGTCGAAGCGCGACGACGGCTTCAAGCTAGAGGTGGTCCTGAAGGTGGAGCCGAACGTCCGCATCCGCACCCCCATCCGAGAGCTCGCTGACACCGTGGTCAGCAAATACGGCGACCTCCCGTTGGCCGACGAGCGGTTCTATTTACCGGCAACCATCTCCGTGGTCCTGGGTGCGGATGTCTACGCCAAGGTCATCCGACCTGGCTTCCACTTGGTCGACGAGGGACTCCCAGTGGCCCAGAGGACGGCTTTCGGGTGGATCCTGTCCGGTGCCTGCAACCAGTCCTAGACGACACGTGGGGCTTCGTTGCAACGCTAGCGATTGCAAGGGGGGCGGAATGTTTACGCCGCCGCCGCTCTTAAATTCCCCGCTCTTCCAATCGCCCGCTCTTCCCTCGTTGGGAATGCCTACTTCCAGGCTCTCCCGCTCTCCCGCCTTCCCACGCCCGGGATCTCTCCACAGCGCTCTGAAGCACAGCGCTCATTAGCTTAAGTTTTAGTTCTCATTGTCAACTTACTGAAAAATACATCGCCCGGCCGGTCCGCGCTATTTACGAAAAGTCCAGTGTGTTCTCATATTATTTCCTATTATCGCGATCGTCGTCGAGTGTCTCTCCACCTCCCCCACAGCTTGCCACCGGCTCCTTGCAACAGCCGCAACGACCAGCGAAGCTGCCTTCTGTTTAGACGAAACCATTGCGATCGCCCCCGTTCATTTTTTGGTCCTTCGAGCCGGATTTCAAATTTTGGATTTTTCCTCTCCTGGAATTTTCCTGGATTTTCACCAGCAGCAACGGTGGCTTGAACCGCTTCAGCTAAGTTCCATTTCTAATTATTATTATTTGCCGGTCATACAGCCAGTTGTTCGAACCCAATTCCTTGTCCAAATCCAAAAGCGATTTATTCCGACGCAACGGCATTTAATTCCTATTGTTTGTGCGCGGCATTTTGTGCATTCCTTTTTTTCCAAAATTTCGTACACTCGAAATTATTCCGCATACATATTTCCATTTCCGTAGTGCCAAATAATTTACAATTGTGCACATCCAAGAAGATAAATATTTCTAGCTCTACATGGATATTAAAAATATCTTCAATAATTTGCGTTTGTAAAAATATAACCCAGCCACAGTGAAAATTTCCGATCTACAATTGTTCCGCAAAAATTGCACTCTGCATTTTTTACTGTGTTCCAGCTGCGCGTATATATTCACATAAATATTATAATACAGTTTACTTATACTACTCTGCATTTATAAATCAAATCCAAGACCCTAATATATTTCCGTGGTCAATAAACTACATTTTTCCGTGTTTAAAAAATATATAATCCAGCCACAGTGAATATTTCAAAATCAAAGCGATCCGCCGAAATTGGCAGCTTTTGTGATTTTACTGTGTTTCCTGCTGCGTGCATATATTTTTACATAAATTTCCAAAATACAGTCCACTTAATCTACATACATTTCTGAGCTAATTGTTTCAATAAAATCCCGCAAACATATTTTGCATTTCAAAGCTATTCCGCTATTCGCAATAAGTCTCCAGAACTCCCGCAATCGGTGACTTCCAATATCCAGCTGTTAGCTACCCACATATGTACATACATACACACAGCTACGTACTCTCCACCCATTCTGCAGCGCACAGTGGGTCAAGTGCAGACAATAATTAAATCCAAAAAAATAAAATAAAATCCGAATTTTTATATTATTAAACAATTAATATTTTTGCCTATCCGTGCACCAGTGTGACCATATTTTCCGAAAACAAAATTTAATAATTATTTTTGGGGCACACGCTTTAATATTTCATTTCCAAATTATTCCGAAAAATAAAATACATTTCTTTCACACAACACAGTGTGACCGTATATCCTTACTGAATTTCAATTGGTTCCTAAATTCCAAGAAATGCCCCGGTTTCAAGATATTAACCCTGATCTTCACAATTATTTCTGTTGCGTATAAATTTAAATTTTCTGTTCGAAATGGCATCCCAAGCAAAATCCGCTTTAAATAAATTTATTGTCACAGCTGACACTTTGATCCATTTTGAGGCCATCATAAATGTTCCCGGTGCATCCACACCGACCTTATCCGCCTGCAAAATCCGTAGGGAGCACGTCAGTCCCTTATGGCAAAAGGTAAAGGAGGAATATGACACATGCTCCAAGTGCATTGTAGCTGCAGGTGACAGCGCCGCAGATACGAAATCTATTCTCAAAGCGAAGTATAACGAAACGTATACAATATACGAAAGATTTGACGCTCAGATCCTCGATCTCGAAATCCAACAGGGCTCCTCCCAAATACCTCAAGCTCCAGTATCTCCATCCCAAAGTTCAATATCTTATGGCTGTCGACTCCCTCCTATCGACACAGAGGTTTTCTCGGGCGACTATCTTCGCTGGCCGACTTTCCGGGACCTTTTCACGGCGATATATATTGACAATCCGCGTCTCACGCCCGTTGAAAAATTATGTCATTTAAATTCCAAAACTAGTGGCGAAGCTCATTCCATAGTTTCAAAATCCCCACTCTCCAATGATGGCTTTCGCTCAGCTTGGACAAATCTAACTGAGCGTTTCGAAAATAAGCGATTACAGGTGAACAGCCACCTTAAAACTCTTTTTAATGTGCAATCCATAGCACAAGAGTCTGGAGCCGCTTTAAAGGAACTTCAACGCACCATTCAAGGGTGCTTAGCCTCCTTACAATTTTCCGGCATCAACATTGAGAATTGGGACCCTATCCTCGTTTACATGTGCTCTACGAAACTGCCAAAGCTAACACTCTCATTATGGGAGCAATCCATCCAAAATAAAGCCGAAATTTCTACTTGGCTCGAGCTTGATTCCTTTTTAACCGAGCGCCATAGAACTCTAGAGGCCGTCGATAGCATCCGGTCTGTTAATTCCCTCCAAGTTCAATCTAAAGACAGAAATCGAATGGCAGAATTGCCAAGAATAAATTCTTTTACCACGAGGGTATTTCCAACACCCAAAGGCTGCGATCTGTGTTTAAAAGAAAAACACCCCGTTCGTATATGTCCACGCTTTCTCCAAATGCGGGTAAATGATCGTTCAGCCTACATCCAAGATAAACAGTTATGTTCCAACTGTTTTGCAAGCAGCCATAAATTGCAGGATTGCACAAGCTCTCACAATTGTTTTGATTGCCATTGTCGGCACCACACGTTGTTGCATCCAGACAACACTTTTCCAACGATTTCGAGTCCAACACCTTCTACTAGGCCATTGTCTGCCTCAATTCCACATAAAATTTCATCTTTCTCAGCGCAGGTTTCCAACGCACATGAGATTGCAAAAATTTCCGCTCCGGACCCGATTATAAGGGTCCTTCCTACAACGAATTCTAACTATTGGGTTCCATATCCCGCCTCGGATGGCAGACGTTCCCGACGTTCCTACCGATGCCGAGTCTGCCAAAAGATCCATCCGCTACGGAAATGCCACCGCTTTCTGCGGCTTAGTGCCGAGAAACGGCTCCAGGAAGTACGTATCCACAAGTACTGCTCGAATTGCTTGGCCCACGATCATTTCCAGGACTCGTGCCGCAGTGGGAATCACTGCCAGAAGTGTGGAAAGGACCACCACACTCTTCTACACTTGGACGATCGCTCCCGCTATCCTGCGGAAACTTCTCCTGATGTTTTGCTACGGTTGTCCTCGCAAGGGGGGGGAGAATGTTCACGCCAAAAGGGCGTTTAATTTCGGGAGTCAGTGTCGAGCGGCAGTTTTCTCCAGCTTTCCACATCTCGCTCGCTCACACTGCCCTTCGCTCTCCCTCTCCAACTCTCCCGCAATTCTACGCTCCGCTCAGGAGCCTCTAAGCTAAGATTATTGTAGTCAGTTCCTATTTACAAGTGCACAAATAAACAGCCGCACGTCGCGCAAAACCCCGAAAGTTTTCTACCCGTGTTTTCGTACGATTTCTGCGCGGAAATTCATCCGACTACACTTCTACAATCAAGCCACCCCCGCCCTAACAATATTTGTTGGATTCAAAATCCAATAAAGTGCATGTGTCTACATAATTATCATTGCCATTACGTAATCATGCAAATTACCTAATTCGGTGTGTTATACTAATACAAATAGTCAATGGCTGAAAAATAAGTTAAATATACATAATCGCGTGCGCAAACATAATGCTGAAATATAATACATAAAACATAAAGCCCAATACCCAAAAATGTAAATTGTTATCCAGCGAAAGATCTTTCGACGATGGACCACAAAATCGTAAGTCTTAAGTCTCCCAAAAATTTCCCATGTACATATTTCGCGTTTGTTTTGCTATCGTGCTTCTTATAGAGATAATGCCGTCGTAATACAGCCGCCTGCAAAACTTTACGCTGCTGATTGCGAACGAGATTAAATATTTAAATTTAAATTTCGTTTATTTTTTTAACTTAAATGGCTTTTTTTAAGTATGTTTATGTATGTATGTATGTATGTATGTTTTCGATGTATGTTTATGATGAAACAGAATCTTTTCTTTTAATTTTGGAAATAACTTCGATACTGACGACATACATCGAGAAAACATTATCGTAATTAAATATTAAAAGAAACAAAGCCTCTCGTAATGAGTATATCTATTACTTTGTTCGGTTTTCCTTAAAGAATAAAAGCCAACCAAAATAATTACGATTTTGATGACCCCATTGAATAACAAGAGAGAACGCTATAGTCAGATTGGTGTCCCGACTATCTAATACCCGTCACTCGGCAAAAGGGAGTGTGAGGGAGACGGAGATATAAACTTTGATCAGCCATAACTTTTTAACGAATGGACCGATTTAAAAAATTTCTTCTACATTTCGATAGGTATAACTAAACACAACAAAACTGCATTTATTCTTCTCAGAAATCTGTGAAAATGTGGGCGCCAGACACATTTTTGTATCGTTTGTGGGCGACTATGGGCGATTGTGGGCGTCAGAGGGGGCGTGGCGGTCGGCGGAAGTAAACTTGCGCTGCGTAGGAAGCCCAAGAATATGTGTTGGTAATCCCAATATTCTAGCTTTTGTAGTTTCCGAGATCTCAGCGTTCATCCGGACGGACAGACAGACAGACGGACAGACGGACATGGCTAGATCGACTCGGCTAGTGATCCTGATCAAGAATATATATACTTTATAGGGTCGGAAAAGCTTCCTTCTACCTGTTACATACTTTTGCACGAATACAATATACCATTTTACTCTACGAGTAACGGGTATAAAAATAAATAATTATGCTTATTTCCCTATTTCTTATATTAAATTGATATATCTTTGCATGTACATTTATATTTAATTAACTATCCCTACAGCAGTGTATTTGTCTTTCTTTGCCCGTGCGTAATAAAAATAATATTAACGTTAATATTAATGTTAATGTGAAATAATACTTTATTAATTAAAATATTGAAATTTACTCGAATTACTATTAGCTAAAATTAAAGCCGAGGAGTGTGAGATATGAATTGTTTTATTAAAATTATAAATATTAAAATTAACTATAGCGCAATTCTTGTTGGGAAGCCTTGCTTAACCCTACGAAGCCCATGTATTAAAAAGGAACAATTGACCAAGGGATCGCTAGCCGTGGGCTACGCGAAAGGCGATCATGGTAGGGTGGGGATAAGGACACTGAATACCACCACAGTGTCCTTGAGCGTCCGTTGTCCTTGTGATTGAGTGTCATGCCTTAATTTCCACTATTTCTTTTTCCCCTATTTCTTTTCTTCTCCCGGTTTTTCTTCCCTCTTTTCCCCTGGCAATCGCACGCGATATTTAGTCTAAATAAACATGTATGAAGTTGAGCATTAGAGTAGAGATCAGCACACTTAACCCACCACCGACTACCGAACTGAGAAGCTGGAACAAGCGCGTGCCTAGCTGCTCTACCTAATCCCACCATCCGCTCCATGAAAACGTTGCATGCTACAAATAAAAACCTAAGAAGCGGGATCCTCGCTTGGAGCTGAGATTTTTCTTGGCCTATTGCTTAAGGTCTTACCCATGTATCTCGCCTATATAAGTCCTTGAAGATCTTTCAAATTTTCTCTTTATTTGAGCTTTGAGAAACGTTGGGGAGAGTTTGGCATTGTAGCCTTTGGCAAAGTTGCTCTGAGAAAAGTTGCGTCTATAAACTTACTGACCAGAGACAAAGAAAATTTCTCGACTTATATATATATTATGGACGTTGATGCACCACGAGAACTACAAACAAGTGGCCCAACGACACCAAGCACGTGCTTGTTACGCGCGGACCCTTATATCAATTTGGGCAAAAATACGAGTTCGCGAGGAAGAATACATAAAACAAAATAAATGAGTTAAAATATTAGTTTGTAATACCGGGATAGAAGTTGAAATACAAATAAAGGTTGCTGTAATTATTACATAGAACGCGAAAGGGCTCGTGGCAAATTATGATAATTTCGTGTTAGTCTAACGGGAAAATTAAAAGTAAGGCGTCTTTTAAGTTCTACAGAGTCAAGATCACCTCTTATTAGATTATGTATATAAATAGTACCAATCATTTTTCTACGATTTGCAAGTGTATTTTTTATAAACAAAAACACTGTGCAGCATTTTTAAATCTTTTTAAATTTACCTCGATGGATGATATGTTTTTGGATTCGTTACGAATTTCGAAGTTAAACTGCGTTTTCCAAAAAGTTCCCCGACGCAAGGATTCTTAGCAAAAGGAACTCAAAGTTCGATAAATGCTGAAATTGGCCAACTTTCCGGAGCTCTCAGAGGCAAACGAATTCATGGTTTGATTCAATGTTAAAGTTTTTTAAAAGATACACTCTTTATCTTTCAAACCCCATACTTAAAATAATTTTAAAATAGTACTTAGTAGTGTTGTCTCCCTGTGTTTTTAAAAGTTTGTTGTTGTCACTTTTCTTATCCAATTAGTCTAATAGTACAATTATAATCAATACAATATTACCAAGAGAAGATAAATGCGATCGGATTTTCTTTTTGCCTTGCCCACATGCAGCAGCTCCAAAAACTCGGAGCGCAGCTTTCGCGGAGCCCACGCCCTCCCCCTCTCTCGAGGGGCACTCCAGATGTCACGTGGATCATTTTAGAAACAGCGTTCTTAAATATAACCCTCTGAGTCCTCCCCTTCAAATAACTTGAAATCCAATTTAATAGAAGGCAAAGCCGATGACTTACGCTTAGCGTTGACAAAGTTATAAAACTGCTTCGAATCATTTTAAAATTCAAATTTACAACCATTTAAATACTGTTAAGAACGTAAAATATAAATAATATAAGAACTTGTAACAAAAATAGATAAGGATTGCAGGGAAACTTTTACACTAACAAATTCAATGTCATTAGGGACATGAGAGTGAATTCTCTCAAAATTAGGGTAGAGGTAATCGAAGTTGTTCAACCGCAATATCCACGGATGGGAATTTTTCTTGAATAAATTCCAAAAATTTCTTCAGATATGGTATCAAGCGTAAAGCTTGAAACAAATAATTGCTTCCCCCCTTTGTTTTCGTTTCACTTTCAGAATCTGCATAAGAAGGAAAATGGGTGAAAATATAAGCAAACCTTTCCTGTGTGAAAGCATTGAAAAATCATTGCTACGACACGAGTGGGAAAGATGGCTCCGTCCATTTAAGATATATATCGAAGCAGAAGAGAAGGTGAGAGTTTCGCTAAAATTTATAATTCGGTTACGTCAGCAAATGCAGAAATGCAATTTCGGTTCCACTAAGGCCGAAATTGACGAGATCTGTTTGAAAGATAAAATTATGGACTCCTGGACTTCTCTGGATTTAAAAAAAAAGCTACTGGAGAAAGAGCATACTTTGATTGAGGTAATCGAAGCTTGTAGAGTAGAAGAAGAAATTAGTAAGCAATCACAATCAATGATATCTAAGTCGGAAAGAGAGACAATAAGTAAAATATCATCCCGGAAACCGACTAAGGGTACCGAGTGTGGTAGATGTGGTCGAGTGGGTCATTCTGACGAAAACTTGGCCTGCCCTGCGCGACAAGTAAAATGCAACAAATGCATGCGGTTCGGGCATTTCGCCCGCAAGTGCAGAACAAACCTCAAGCGTCAGTACACACAGCCAAACAACAGTGGCACAAAGCGATCACGGCTAGATGTGCGCCGGGTGCAAGATGAATGCACCAAACCCGAAACGAAACCAACCAAGGAAGAATGTTTCCGGATTTGCAGCGATGATGAAAGTGATGAACTGATAGAGTGTTCAATAGGTGGGCAGCTTGTTCCCCTTATTATCGACTCAGGCTCCCGCTTTAATCTCATCAGCCAAGCTGACTGGTTATCAATGGAAGTAAACAAAGCCGTAGTTTTCAACATCAGATCCAACTCGGAGAGACAATTTCGGGGTTATGCTTCAAACAAATTGCTTAACGTAATTTGTGTGTTCGAGGCTCCCATATCAACAGGCTCGGGTAAAGAGATCATTGCTTCATTTTATGTAATTGAAAATGGAAAACAATCGTTACTGGGCCGTGAAACAGCGATTAAATTGAACGTCCTAACATTGGGGTTACAGGTTAGCCGAGCTGAGTGCATTACTCCATTTCCCAAATGGAAAGGAGTAACAGTGAAATTATTAATTGACCCTAACATTAGGCCGACACAACAGCCCATGAGACGCATACCGGCTGCCATCGAAGCTAAGGTACTGTCTAAAATAGAGGAGGCTCTAAGCAGTGACATAATAGAGCCAGTTGTCGGTCACAGCCCTTGGATCTCGCCTATCGTAATAGCCTTTAAGGATAATGGCGACATTAGGTTGTGTTTGGATATGAGGTTAGCCAATCGAGCGGTGATGAGGGAACACTACCCACTGCCTACTTTTGAATCATTTATGACCAAGTTGAAAGACGCTACATTCTTTTCAAGGCTCGATTTAAAAGATGCATACCATCAATTAGAACTGGATGAGACAAGTCGACAGATAACAACATTTATAACTCCAAGGGGTTTGTTCCGCTACAAACGATTAATGTTCGGAATAAATTCAGCCCCTGAGATATTCCAGCGACGGCTTGAAGAGTTATTATCGCCATGCCCCAATGTTCTTAATTATATAGACGATGTCATCATTTTTGGATCAACTGAAGACGAGCATGACGAGACCGTCAGGAAAGTTCGCGCAATATTCAAGAATAACAATGTGGTTTTAAATGACTCAAAATGTGTTTGGAAAACACACCGTTTAAGATTCCTAGGTCACATTCTATCGGACAAAGGAATTAGTGTTGATCCCGAAAAAGTAGATGTTATCACTTCATTTCGAGACCCGAGAAATAAGGAGGAAACGAGAAGCTTCCTAGGTCTGGTTACTTACGTCGGGAAGTTTATTCCGGATTTAGCCGATCGCACAGAACCATTGAGGAAATTGTTGAAAAAAGATACCAAATTTGTCTGGGGCCCCAGAGAGAAAGAGACGTTCAACGATTTAAAAACTCGCCTGGCTGAAATACCCAGACTTTCATATTTTAATATAAAACATCGAACCCGTCTGATTGCTGATGCAAGCCCTGTGGCGCTGGGAGCAGTACTGCTACAATTCACCGGAAAAAGCGAACCACAGATCATTTCTTTTGCCAGCCGGAGTTTGTCTGATGTGGAGAAGCGGTACTCACAAACTGAGAAAGAAAGCTTGGCACTTGTATGGGCAGTAGAAAAATTTTATTACTATTTAGCCGGCTTAGAGTTTGAATTGGTTACCGATCACAAGCCGCTAGAGACAATATTTAAGCCAACATCAAGACCACCAGCTCGCATAGAAAGGTGGCTTTTGCGCCTACAGCCTTATAAATTTAAAGTAATTTTTAAAGCAGGGAAAGAAAACATCTCAGACACCTTGTCTCGTCTGTCTAACATATCATCGACAAAGGATTTCGAGGCAAGAGCCGAATATAGCATTTTCCGTGTACTGGAGAGCTCAATCCCTATGTCAATGAGCATATCGGAGATAGCAGAGAAAAGCATCCTTGACGAAGAAATTGTGGATGCCATTACCTGCTTGCAAGACGATTCATGGACTTCCGCCGCATCAAATAACCTCTACCCGTTTAGATTCGAGCTTTCCACAATCGGAAACATCTTACTCAGAGGAAACCGTCTGATCATTCCGACTTCTCTGCGGGAAAAGGTGCTAGAGCTAGCCCATGAAGGTCATCCAGGCGAATCCGCAATGAAGCGTCGGCTACGCTCCAAGGTTTGGTGGCCTGGCATAGATCGTGCGGCTGAAAAGTTTGTTAAGTCCTGTAGGGATTGCCTTTTAGTCTCGCAACCAAACCATCCCGCGCCGATGAGTAGAACACCATTTCCAACGGGTCCTTGGATATGCGTGGCTTCCGATTTGTTGGGTCCCTTGCCAAATGGCGAATTCTTACTCGTCTTCATTGATTATTACTCCCGGTACATGGAGTTTAAATTTCTACGCTCTATAACTTCAGCGACAATTATCGATACAATGAAAGAAATTTTCTGCAGACTTGGCTTTCCAAAATACTTACGGACTGACAATGGACGACAGTATATCAGCAGTGAGTTTAAAGAATATTGCAAGGTTTCTGGTATAGAGCAGATAAGAACTCCGCCTTACTGGCCTCAGGCAAATGGTGAGGTCGAGAACATGAACAGATCGCTAGTGAAACGATTAAAGATAGCATACCAAAACAAAAATAACTACAAAGATGAGATACAAAAATTTGTGTTTATGTATAATGTAACTCCGCATAGTAGCACAGGTGTTGCTCCTACGCAATTAATGTTTAACAGGGTGATCCGAGATAAGATGCCAGGAATTCAGGATTTGGGCGGAGAACCTTTAGACTCAGCAGAACGAGACCAAGATTGCATCGTAAAACAAAAGGGAAAAGAATCAGCTGATAAAAAGAGAGGGGCGAAGGAAAGTGATATCGGAGTAGGTGACAAGGTCCTTATTAAAAATGTTGTGTTCCCGCATAAGCTAACACCAAATTTTGACTCTAACGAATACGATGTTATAGAGAGAAAGGAAAACATAGCAATTGTGTCAAGGGATGGTAGACGTTTGACCAGAAATATTAGCCATTTAAAAAAGATTCCAATAAGGAGCTCGTCGAACAATGGCTCCGATCCTGGTTCCTCTCCACAGGTACATGTGACTCCACCAGAAGAATTGAGAAACACGGAACGGGCGGAGCACCAGCCAGAACAGATAGCCGAGATGGAACTACCAAGTTTGGAACAAGGATTAAAACTAAAGCTCGTGAAAAAAGGAGGGATGTGGGAACCAGCGGCGAAGAGCGGGATGAATAACAGCAGCAGCGACGTCACCGCCGACGTCAATGTTAATTCCTCTCTCTAACTCATTGTAATATTTAGTATACTACGTACAGTTGACGGACCAGCATTGCAGGTTCACGAATAAAGTGTAAAGTTATAAAACAAAGTTAATAGTATTATATATTGTGGATGGATGTGACTCGTGGGTTAATACAAAACTCAAAGTCGTTTAGTGGTGGCTGTGTAGGTGATAAAAATGTTATTTAAAATTGGGTATGGTATATGAGCTGTTGTCTTCTTTTTAACATTTTTACCAAGTAAGATCGACCATGGTAAGTATGATTAATTTGGTTATTTACGACTGGCATAGAAACATTTTTATAGAAAGACCGCCTTCTATAAAAAACACATTCATTCATTTAGCGTTAAGAACTCCGACGCTTATGATAAGGACATTAAAAAATCTTAAAGGGAAATCGAAAATTTTTCTCCCAAGCAGGTGGCTTTAAATACAATTATTATGAATTATTTTGAAAAAAACAAATTCTTTTACTCATACCTGTACGAAAAGGCAAAAGTGATTCACACCGTTTCTGCAATCCAAGGCAGATCCTTTTATGATATGAAGTTATTTCTAACGACCTTATACTCGTATTTGTAAAGCTTAACAACAAATTCAAATAAAGTCAAACCTTAATATTATATGTTCATATCCCCTTATTTAATTTTTCCAGTCTTTTGTTAAAAGGACATAGCTGAACAAGCTTGAGAAAACTTGCCCAGGCGATATTGCAAAATTTTAGATAAGGATTGGTAGATAGGAACCTAATGAATAAGAATTCCAATTTTCAAACATTTTGATCCGCTGGTTTACGAGTAATCTGCCGCAACTTAAGAACATATCACTTGATGTATCTTCCCTCCGGTGGTTCTTAAGAAAACTTTATTAATGCCAAAAAACTTTGTGTTAACCTTTAAGAATGTCAGCCAATCTTTGGATTTTTACCATTCTTATAAGGTAACTAAAATCGAGATCAAAATTTTCGAAAAATTGGCTTAAGACTTTCCAACTCTGACAACACCGCCCATTTTTTACAGTTTTTGTGTCCCATAACCATATACTTCATATAAAATATTCATAATTTTTCGAGTGGTGCAACAGTGTTAAAAATACAAAAAACTGAAAAATGTATTTCATAAGGGTAGGAATTGAGTCAATAAAATATAGTTTGCTTGTAAATAGTTTGTTTTAAGACCAGAATTATTATCAAATAATACATTTTTTTATTGTTATGGCTAAAAAGCGGTCCGAAATAAATAATTTTTTGGAACATATTTGTATTTATAAGGGGCCAGTCCCCACAGCTGCGAATATAATATCCTCTGTGGACAAAGATTGCATAAGAATTCTTTTGACCATGGATGACCAACAATTCTATAATTATGTGATTCTAAAGAAATCGCGGTCCAATGAGGATTACTTATTTTGGGATCCTTTCGGTACGTTGTTATACTAACAAGAGAGAACGCTTTAGTCGGGTTGGTGCACCGACTATCTAATACCCGTCACTCGGCTAAAGGGAGTGCGAGGGAGATGGAGATATAAACTTTTATGAGCCATAACTTTTTAACGAATGGTCCGATTTAAAAAATTTCTTCTACATTTCGATAGGCATTGATAAGCACAACAAAACTGCACTTTTACTTTTCCGAAATATTTAATTTTTTAAAATCGTATATGGGTGATTGTGGGCGTTAGAGGGGCTTGGCACCTTCTTGAAACAAAATTGCGCTGCGTAGGAACTCCAAGAATCTTCATGCCAAATACCAATCCTCCAGCTTTTATAGTTTCCGAGATCTCAGCGTTCATACGGACGGACAGACGGACAGACGGACAGACGGACAGACGGACAGACAGACATGGCTAGATCGACTCGGCTAGTGATCCTGATCAAGAATATATATACTTTATAGGGTCGGAAATGCTTCCTTCTAGCTGTTACATACTTTTGCACGAATACAATATACCCTTTTACTCTACGAGTAACGGGTATAAAAAGCAAGATAGGAATTTTAAAGCATTAATATTCGCAGCTTGTTAAACAAATTGTTAAAAAGTACGCGCAATAACAAGGGATTTGAACCCTTGTTGTTATCCCTCGTTTTGGGGAGCTGATACCTATCCACTAGGCCAGTGTAGACATACTGCCTACTTTACCAAATGTATTTACTTATGTACTGTTGGCCGGAAATGTATGTGTAGATCGCCTACTATTAAATCATGTGTTTTTTTCTTTCTGCGACGTAAATTAATAAATTAATCATACTTACAGTGGTTGATAATATTTGGAAAAAATCTTAAAAAGAAGCCAACAGCTTACCCCTGTGTCAGAAGAAACTGCTGCAGCTACCAGGTTAGGATTTAAGGTATATTCTACATTCGCATATACTGTCGTTGAGCTAGCTTATTTGTGTTTGGGCGACTCGGTTAATAGTTTTTTTATTAGTAAATTGGTCACAAACGGAATTGAACCCGTCATTAAGCTGTTTAAAAACTCGTGAAAGGTTTGATAGGCCGTCTCGAGTCTGCCCCATAAAGCTGCCCATCTCAACTGCCAATTCCCTGCAGGACTCACATGTCCACATGAGACCAGTAAAGTCTTTTACTCTGCCGGTAAAACCTGCACATTTAACGTGCATCATCGCTCCGCAGAGCGAAGAGAAAATAAATGGGTGTAGTCATAAATAAATAAATGGGAGAGCCATTATAAGAAAATAATGTAGGGTTACAATATATATTCCCATTAATTCAATTTAACACCGTTTAATATATATTATTAGTTCATAGCTTTTTTAGTTTATAGTTTTATTCAGTTTTATGGTCTCTGGTCAGGATCACTGCTGGCTTTCAACTGAACTCGCTCTCAGCTCACGACTCGCACCAACCCCCGACTCCCCCGTCATATGGCGAAGTTCTGCATCACGAATAGGGGTATAAGATAGGACCACCTATCGGTCCCTTTCGTGGAGAAAAGGCGTATGAAATAGGGTTGGTGTTTTCAATACCAAACAAGACAGAACGCTATAGTCGGGTGCCCCGACTATCAGATACCCGTAACTCAGGTAAAGGGAGTGCGAGGAAGATGGATTTATAAAACTTTGATCACGCTGTAACGAACTGATTTTTATGATTTGCTCGCTACGAAGATCGTGCGGCTAGCTCAGTACAGTTGTGTGTTCGTCCCACCAAATTTATATAAACGTGACCGCCCAGTAGATCAGTGAGAAAGCACAGAATTCACGGGCTCTAAAAGGGTTTATTGCGGGCGTGATAGTACAGTGATCTTGATATGGCCACTCGTGGCCGTCGACGACTCCTGGTCACCTTGATGACTCGGTGCTCTTCTCGTTGACTGAGTGCTCCGGTTCTGTAGCTCCTTGTAGCTCCCTCGACGCTTTCAACTCGAAGCTTCCAGCAGATCCTTGAAGCTCCCTGAAGATGCTGATGCTCCCTGAAGACGCTGATGCTCCCTGAAGACGCTGATGCTCCCTGAAGACGCTGATGCTTCCTGAAGACGCTTGGCGTTGCTCGTCCCTGATGCGGGGAATCGACGACTACTCGTAGCGCCCTGGACTCGCCAGGAGATCAGCTGCACGGGTTTAGGGAAGCGTCACCGTTCTCAGACTAGGGTGAACAGAGGCCGCGATCTCAAGGAATCTCTCCTGTCGATGCCACCACCTGTCCCTTGCTCTGTCCCGGATGGTCCCACTAGTGTTCCGCTCAGATCGCGCTGGCAGTCCAAGTTACGCAGGGATACTGCCGAGCGCTCCACTTCGCTTCTACGCCTAGTGCAAACGAACGTTCCGCCCTAGCTTCACCCTTTGGCTTATCGTCCCTGACGTTTCCTCGTAGCTCGACCTGTCGTGGTGTGTGGTTGCGTGGCTTGACGTGGCGTGGCTTCTGGTACTCGGGATCTTGGTCGTACGCCGATCCGGGACTATACGACTCAACCGTAGGGCTCTTCTGGAGTTCTCCACTTGAGGCCACTAACGATCGACCGATCTCCCTTCTGGCTCGTTTCATTCGGGGTTCAGACACACGTCGATCCGGGACTACACGACTCAAACCGTAGGGTTCTCCTGGAGTTCTCCACTTGAGACCACAGACGATTGACCGATCTCCCCTCTGGCTGATAGGTTTCTCCCCAAGCTCACGATTTCTTGTCGCAGGCTTACACCGCTCAAACTCTGACCGACTCTCCAGGCGGGATGCGAGGATTTAGTGGAGACAGAAATGAAAAAGGATCGTCTTCACCTAGCCGTGTGATGCCCTCTGGACCTCAGCTACCTGCGTCTCAACTCGGAGATTCCTTGTGATCCAATCCCGAACGTCTCGACGTAGCGATCTTGCTCCTTGTAGGCTCCCACGGCGCTGCCTCCGGCGATTCGACTTGTTGCTGTTCACTTGTAGTTCACTGTACTGGCTGACTTACTCACTTTGAATTATCTGGACTGATCTTGATCGATTGACTCTTCGTGATCGACTTATCCTGCTGCCAGCGCCCGGCGGCTTTATATAGGTCCTCCGGGTACCGTTATTTCCCTTGCGCGCTCTGCCCGCGACATCTCTCCACTCCGGGTCCAAAGTCCGTAGTCCCTATTTGACCCACTTGTCCTTCACGCACGGCCTTAAATTGTTGTTCTGCGTGCTGCTGCCGTCCCGCTGATTCTTTTGTGGCATGTGGCACGCCTGTGTGCCGCTCCGTTCCTGAGATGTGGCACTTGGTCCAAAGTCCACGGCAGAGTCCAAAGTCGGGTGCAGTTCCGTTATTTCCTTTTGCACACACGGTACTCTGGCTCTGCCCGCGAAGTCTCCACTCTCTCACTCTCCGCCATACCTTCCAAACTCTCTTGTCAGAGTTCTCTCTCTCGACCTCGAAGTCTCCAAACTCTCACTCTACACTTCTCGGTCTCCAAACTCTCTCTCTCCGCTGCTTGATCTCCAAACTCTCTATTAGTGAGTTTCTCTCCATTCTCTCTTTGCCGCGCCGCTACTACGCTAATTCGCCGTAACTGGTAAGCGGCCGGACGTCCGCAATTATTGTTGCTTTCATTTGTGGGGAGTTATTCAACTCCTCACAACGCATAACTTTTTAACGAATGTTCCGATTTGAAAAATTTCTTCTACATTTGATAAAAACACAATACAAACACAATGAAACTGCATTTTAAATTTTCAAGTTTTTAAAACTTTTTTAAGAATTTTTAACGAATTTATTTAGATTTTGTAAGTTATTGCGTTGCATTTTGTGGGAGCCTGCTGAGAGAGCGAAACCCAGAGAGCGGATGCGAAGAGATCGACGGCCGAGAGAGCAACAGTCAAGAAAACTGATGAGGGGGAGGGGTAGTGCTGTGAGGAAAAGGGGAGGGGAAAAGGGCAATCTAAACTAATATAGTTGGACCAATAAAAAATGGTCAGTAGCAAATTTCTACCAGAGCGGATTGACATAAAAATCTAGAAAAATCAACATAATTCTGAAATAATTAGGAGACGCGTGTGAGGTACAAATTAAAACAATAAACGACCCCAAAGTGCCCCAAAATTCGATTCATTTTTATTTAAATTCTTTCTTTTTCCATTTCTCTGTTATAAATGTTGTTAAAATGGTTTAAAAATATTATGATCATAATCTTATGGCATAGCCGCAACTAACTGCATTTAAATTTTTTGGAAATTCAGCCTCCTTAACCAAGTCCCCAATATTTTTCAATTTGTTTGTGCGCATGTGACGTCACGGCCTCCACATATGTATGTATGTATGTTCTGCTGGCGCACTTTGCATTAAGTCGTTAATGTGTGTATGTAGCACTTTAAGTGTGACCGTGCAAGGGAAAAAAATGAAAATACCACAGTCACAAAAAATTTGAAATGCGCGGTTAAAAAATCGATGATATCGCAAATCTTTTCTTTTTGAGGTTCGCTCAAATTCAAAATCAAGGTAATACTGATATCCTTTTGCAAAAAGAATATTTCATTTACATTTCCACAACAGATTTAGGATATTTTGTAACCGATTTTTGGGTTTTAAAATTCAAATCGCATTGATAATATTAAAAGAACATTAAATATTCAAACCAATTGATTATCTTGCTCTTTATTACACGTGCTTCATATTGTTTAAACAAATGCAAATGTTTAAGCAATTTGGTTTACGGCGTCCCCCTCCACCTGTCTTCCTGCTATCTAAACTAATATAATTGGACCAATAAAAAATGGTCAGTAGCAAATTCCTACCAGAGCGGAAAAATAAAATTAAAAACAAAATAACAATTTTAAAACTTAACTTTTAAACTTAACTTATGCAAACAATCCAAAGGAATGGGATGGATTGGAAGGAAGGACAATGGTTGTTTTTGCAAGCTTTTGTTTTTTTTTTTAAATAGTTTTCATACACACAAAAAAATTTGATTGGTAAAATTGACGTATACGGATAGTTACGTAACTATAAAAAAAGATTTACGGTCTTTTGTTTTTGCTTTGGGTGTGTGTGTATGTGCGGATTGTGTGTATTTGTTGTTATGAAAGTAATTATTTAATTGGTAGAATTGAACAATTTGTGGTTGAAAACGGTTTAACAGTTATATTGGTTAATGTCAACTAAAGATTCTTTTATTATCTATTGGCTCTGCGAATCGGTCATGCACGTCAAATGTGCAGGATTTACAGGCAGAGTTAAAGATTTTATTGAAATGCATACCGGTCTCATGTGGGCATGCGAGTCCTGCAAGGAAATGACAGTCGAAATGAGCAGCTTTATGAGGCAGACTCGAGACGGCCTTTTGAACCTTTCACGAGTTTTTAAATAGCTCAATGACGGGTTCAACTCCGTTTGTGACCAATTTAATAATAAGAAATTATTATTAACCGAGTCGCCTAAACGCAAAAAAGCCAGCTCAGGGGCAGTCAATAAGACCGTGAAACAAAACAAAACACCGAACTCGGTAGCTGCAGCAGCTCCTGTCGGCACAGGGGTAAGCGAGCCACCTGTGCCTATGGATACAGCCAGTTCCGTAGGTGACCCTGTTTCTGGATGCCAACCTGAGGCACAGAATTCGGTGCTGACCGTAGATACAGTAGGAACCGCTTCTGGGTCCCAGCCGAGTGAGGTTCAGACTGCTGCTGGGGGCGTAAGAAACTTTCAGTTGTTCCACATAGGAAGCAATTATTTGTTTCTAGATTTACCCCGGATACCAAATCTGAGGACGTTTTAGAATTCATACGTGAAAAATTCCCAACCGAGGACATTGAAGTTGAACAATTTAGATTTTCCTACGCCCGTAGGATATCGTCTTTTAAAATATTTGCTCCGCCTGATGTGTTTAATGTACTACTTTCTGAAAGCTTTTGGCTTAATGATGATTTGGTAATAAAAGAATTTGTTCCCAATAAACCGAGAACAAATAACAGGCCTCCCACTGTGCCTAATAATCGGCTTTCCACTGTGCCAAATAACAGGCCTTCCACTGTGCCAAAAAACTAACAGGTTTATTTTTGGCTTATCAAAATGTTAGAGGAGTAAATATGAAGCTACCAAAGCTTTATGCTGACTCCTCTGCATTTACTGAAGATATTTTGGCTTTTACGGAAACTTGGCTGAAACCAGAGATATCTGACTCTGAAGTTCTGTCAACCAACTTTAACACCTACAGGACCGATCGTTCCCCGCGTAGGGGGGGTGGGGTACTGATTGCCGTTACCTCTAGTTTAACATCGTAGAGACTTAACTTTCACATCCCTAACGAAATTGAATTTGTTAGTGTCAAAGTTTCCCTGCAATCCTTATCTATTTTTGTAACCTGCTCTTATATTCCTCCAGGCTCTGATTTAATAATTTATGAGCATCATCTGTCTGCTATAAAATATGTTCTATCCTTTCTTTCCAACAGAGACCTTTTGATTGCTTTGGGTGACTTTAATCTCCCTAATATCTCTTGGTCTCTTCCCACTGATTCACTTGTCGCTACACCTTTATCCGCGCATGATTTTGTGGATGGCCTTTTATTATCGTTACAGCAAGTAAGCTTTATACGAAATTCATTAAATAGACAATTATATCTAGTATTTGTTTTAGATCCGCATGAAGTCACGGTATCTAGAATTGACGCACTTGTTGTACCTGAAGACCGATATCATCCAACTTTGGAATTGACAATTGGCCTCCCCTGTACTGATACCCTTTCTCCTTTAGTTCCTCAAACTAAAATGAGATGCTTTCGTAAATGTGACTATAATAAACTAAACTACATGATTTCGCAATATAATTGGACTGATTTGTACAATTGCATGTATATTGAAAGAACAATTGAACTTTTCTATAGCATTTTAAACACTTTTTTTGACGAATGCGACCCTGACAGGCTTCCTCCTAAGCTAAACAGGACTCCTTGGTTTAACAATGCGCTTCAAAGACTTAAAAATCTTAAATCCAACACATAAAAATTATAAAAAATCGGGTAAGCCATCTGATTTTTCAAAATATGTGGTGGCTCGTTCAGATTTTAATGTTCTCAACAGTCATTGCTATTCTATGTATTTAAATCGATGTAAATTCGAATTTTCAAATGATCCGAAGCTGTTTTATAACTTCGTTAATGCCAAGCGTAAGTCTTCGGCATTACCTTCATCGGTACGCTTAAACTCAAAAGAGGCATCGTCGGATTCTGAAATTGCGGATTTATTTGCCGAGTTTTTCCAAACTACTTATAGTTCGGCTGCTTGGTCAAACCCTATCTACCCTAACCCCTTAAATAGGGCTAATTGTATTTTTACCCCTGTAATTACCGAAAGCTCTCTTTTAAAGGATTTAGCAACAACAACGCCAACATATTCTCCCGGTCCTGATGGACTCCCTGGGAGTGTGCTTAAGTTTTGTGCTTCAACCATTTGTAAACCTATTCTTAAAGATTAGCTCCTATGAGAGCCAATGTAAACAAACAAAAACTTCTGATATCAAATAAAAACACCTCTTAACGAGGTAAAAAACTAGTGACGATCGCACCTTGAACATACAAAAGTTCTGATATCAACATTTGTGACCAAAAATTATTACACTCGTCATTAAATAGACTTTCTAATATTTTCTCATTCGGCCCGCCCTAGCAAACTATTCCAGCCTTTTTCCCTTCACAGGCATTTTCTATTGCAGCGAGTCGAATGAGAAAATATTAGAAAGTCTATTTAATGACGAGTGTAATAATTTTTCGTCACAAATGTTGATATCAGAACTTTTGAATGTTCAAGGTGCGATCGTCACTAGTTTTTTACCTCGTTAAGAGGTGTTTTTATTTGATATCAGAAGTTTTTGTTTGTTTACATTGGCTCTCATAGGAGCTAATATATAGATTTAAATTTAAATTGGTCAATCATAATTTGTAAGCCATTGTATTTAAACAAATTAAGTTAAAAAGGCGTTTAAGTATTTCAAAATACCTTTTAAACGAGGTGTAGCACATGTCTGTAGCTTCAGTAGTGTACAACTTACGAACTAAATAAATTTAGCTATTTTTAGCTTTTTCCCGCTAAAGCAGCGGGTTTTTCCAAATGTCGTAAAACAAAAGTTTCCTATTTGAAATTCCTTAAAACAATTGAATTGATTCCATGACCCTAAAATACAGTTTGCATACGCACATACTAAATTTATTGCTAAGGCAGCGTAAGTTGTTTTGAGCTGGCAAAAGTGGCGATTTTCGTTTCTAAATAACTTTTAAACGTGACTTTTTACAGTAATGTGTTATATAAAAAATATAATAAAATACCTTTCAAACGAGATGCAGCACAGGTCTGTAGCTTTAGTAGTATAGAAGTTACGGCTTTCCGAATTTTAGCTATTTATAGCTGTTTTCCCGCTAAACTAGCGGGTTTTTCCAAAAGTGGTAGAACAAAAGTTTTTTATATCGATGTGATGAACGTCATATCAAATTTTCAGAACTTAAAAAACATGTTTTGGACAAACTGACAAACAGAATTAAATTTTCATTTTGGGAAGAAGAAAATCTTATTTTGGCTATAACTTTTGAACGGAGCGTCCGATTATTATATTAAGCGCATTTTCATTAGGAATACAACTAATGTAGTCCGGGGGGCCAATTATCTCCACCGGCCCCAACAGATCCAAATTTCTAAATTTTCACTTTTACACTTTCACTGCTCTCCCTCCCAAACCAATTGATTTTCTTGAGGTCTTGGTATGCAATCCTTTAAGTTTTAGCAATACCTTTTATTTAATGTATTACTCATTACGATCGGACTATCACAGCAGATTTTCATTTCTTCGTGTATATATAGTAGTCGCCTTCGCACACTCTCCTGGTGCGCTTCGTCACTACATGGACTGCCGTCCATAGTGATTTGGTTGTTATTCGTGAAATCTGCAAGGGTATTAAAACTTCGGCTTACCGAAGTTAGCTCCGTCCTCATTATACCCTTGCAGAGGGTATTATGATTTCAGTCAGAAGTTTGCAACGCAGTGAAGGGGACGTTTCAGACCCCATAAATAATATAATATAATATATTCTTGACCAGCATGACTAGACGAGTCTGTCCGTCTGTCCGTCCGTCCGTCCGTCTGTCCGTCTGTCCGTCCGTCTGTCCGTCCGTTTCTACGCAAACTAGTTTCTCAGTTTTGAAGCTATCGGGCTAAAACTTTCCCAAAAGTCTTATATCTATTGCAGGTAGTATATAAGTCGGAACAAGACGGATCGGACAACTATATCATATAGCTCCCATAGGAATAATTGGTAAAAAAAATGTAAAACAAGAAAGGAAGCTAGCTTCGGCCAGCCGAAGCTTATATACCCTTGCAGATAATCCCTATTAATGACTAATTTTCCGATCGTTCCTATGGCGAAATTCGAAAACATTTAAAAAGACTCATATCCCAGAGTAGAAGAGAATACAATAAAAGTCAACGAAGCAATAATTTATTTCCTATTATATTTCCATTAATTTTCCTATCGTTCCTATGGCAGCTATATGATATAGTCGTCCGATTTTGAAAAAAATTTATTCGAAATTCAGGATTAGATAAAAAATCGCATTTCCAAAAGTAGGAGGTTCTAGGTTCAAAAACACCCAAGATATAATTTTTTTTCATTTTTTTACATTTTTTTTCCCGATTACTCCTATGGGAGCTATATGATATAGTTGTCCGATCCGGCTCGTTCCGACTTATATACTACCTGCAACAGAAAGAAGTCTTTTGGGAAAGTTTTAGCCCGATAGCTTTAAAACTGAGAGACTAGTTTGCGTAGAAACAGACAGACGGACGGACAGACGGACAGACGGACATGGCTAGATCGACTCGTCTAGTTATGCTGATCAAGAATATATATACTTTATGGGGTCGGAAACGTCTCCTTCACTGCGTTGCAAACTTCTGACTGAAATCATAATACCCTCTGCAAGGGTATAAAAATTATATCTTGGTTTTTTTTGAACCTAGAACCTCCTACTTTTGGAATTGCCATTTTTTATCTAATTCTGAATTTCGAATAAAATGTTTTCAAAATCGGACGACTATATCATATAGCTGCCATATGAACGATCGGAAATTAAGTGATTAATAGGAACGATCTGCAAGGGTATATAAGCTTCGGCTGGCCGAAGCTAGCTTCCTTTCTTGTTTTAAATTAATTTTAAAGCCACGAACTTTGAAATTTATATTTAATTGTATATCCCTCTTTTTTACGACCTATTTGAGCAAAAATTAAAGTTTTATGACCTCCTCCAGAAATTTTATATATGCATATGAGCTAGGCACAAGACAAAAATGGGTTGATTGTTTTTCTCACATATTATGTTAAAGCTTAGATTGGCTATCTGAGCGCGGCACTTTGAGGACGACAAATGAAACCGGTACACTGGAAAAAAAACGGAACAATATGGAAATGATATGTAGGGTATTTACCAGTCCTAGCAGGTGTCGCAAATAGCAGCTGTGGCAAGTGAAAATTTCAAATATCCAACAAAAAAAAACATTAAATAAAATATTCTAGACCTGCCGTAGGTCGACCTATGCTTATATTTATACCCGTTACTCGTAGAGTACAGGGAGAAGGAAGCGTTTCCGAGCCTATAAAGTAAATTCTTAATCAGGATCACTAGCCGAGTCGAACTAGCCATGTCCGTCTGTCCGTCCGGATGAACGCTGAGATCTCACGAACTATAAAAGCTAGAAGATTGGCATTTTGCATGCAGGAGTTCCTTCGCAGCACAAGTTTATTTAAGCCGAGGGTCACGCCCACAATCGCTGTTTAGTCATTTCATTTCATTTCAAATCCTAATGTTTAGATATATATATATCACTAGCCGAGTCGATCTAGCCATGTCTGTCTGTCCGTCTGTCCGTCTGTCTGTCTGTCCGTCTGTATGAACGCTGAGATCTCGGAAACTATAAAAGCTAGGAGATTGACATTTTGCATGCAGATTCTAGGAGCTCCTACGCAGCGCAAGTTTGTGCCACGCCCCCTCTAACGCCCACAATAGCTTATAAACGATTTTAAAAATTTAAATATTTCGGAAAAGTAAAAATGCAGTTTTGTTGTGTTTATCAATACCTATCGAAATGTAGAAGAAATTTTTTAAATCGGACCATTCGTTTAAAACTTATGCCTGATCAAAGTTTTTTAATCCCTCGCACTCCCTTTAGCTGAGTTACGTTTATTAGATAGTCGGGACACCAACCCGACTACAGAGTTCGCACTCCCTTTAGCTGAGTGACGGGTATTAGATAGTCGGGACACCAACCCGACTATAGCGCTCTCTCTTGTTATAAGTACGCTTAAGCTCAAAAATTTACTCTTTCTACTCTTGAATTGCTACTCTTAAGGTACATACATATTGTGCTCTTTAATTGTTACGCTCACTTTGTTACACATATTGGAATTTGCATGCTTACACATACACACGCAATTATGCGAGCGCATTAGTTTTAAATCCAAATGAATTGGAAATTAAAGATCACTTGAGAATGAGAACTGAACAAAAGCGCATCAAGTTTATTGTCATTCCCGTCCGTCTACGCGAGTTAGCCTACCATTAATAATTCGACTTGGACCTTAAGTTGCTTGTGGCGCAGGACCACTTTAGAAGGACGTTCCCGTATTGGACATCCATTTTTGGGCGCCCCCCGGTAGTTTCTTTCTAGACGTTTCTTTGGGATATCAACATCTTGGTTTTAACTTCGGCATTTTATTGGATTTTGAATTGGATCTATCTTGTGATTTTGACGACTTGGAACATATGGATTTTACCCTGGCCAGGAGTGCACAGGTAACGAGTGAGAGTGAATTACGAGTCATAAAGTGCTTGTTTGTTTAACAAACTTTAATAAATTTGTGGAAAACATTGTGCGGCAAAAAAAATTTATTCAAGCCTACGCACATATACACATATATGCACTAAAGCATTAGAGTGGACCGTAATTCATTTTATCACGCGGTGTAAAAAAAAAAAAACGTATACAATTTCAAATCCCAAAATTTACGGCCTATTGAATAAAAAAATAATAATAAATTTGGCAATATATAAATATTGAAAAATAGTCGAATATAAATTGTGTGTGGTAACCTTTTGGGACCACCCTAATTGATTTGCACTTGAAGAAGCCGTTTGAGCTCGCATAATTTTGGTGTTCTTTGTGCCTGATTCCGTGCAAAAAAGTGCCGTTGGACTTGCGCTAATAGAGAAGTGCGCACCGTTGTCGGTACAGTTGACAAATTTACTGTACAATTTTTCAGTTCTCTCTTTCGTCATTTGTGCAAAGCAAAATTACCCACCCCCGTTTGCATTAGTTTGCTTGCGCTTTGGTTGCTGACTGGTTGACTTTGTTTGCTTCTTAGACAGTGAATTTTATTTTTCTTTGCTGCATGGGCAGGGAATTTTGTGCTTTGATTTTGCGTTATTTGTATTGCTGCTTGGGCAGTGAAATTTAACGCTCATCTCACACACACATACACATACATATACAGTGCGTGTATCGCTTAGTGGTGTACGGCCACTCTTGTTCGAAATTTATGGGTCATTGTACATTGTACATTTGTATGGGTCATTGTTGTCTTTGGGAAATGCCAACAGATTTCCAACGCTATGCTCATACACTTAGTTATGAGCAAGG